>CAUYON010016726.1:0-12614 GCA_963573935.1 Arctocebus calabarensis
AAGCAAGAGAATCTCCTAAGCCTAAGAGCTGGAGGTGGCTGTGAGCAGTGACGCCACAGCACTTTACTGAGGGCAACAAAGTGAAATTCTGTCTCAAAATATATATATTTTCTCATGAGAAAATTTATTATAAATTAGACTCTGTCTCTAAAAAAAAAAGGAAGAAAAAAGAAAGAAAATTAGATCAACTTAAGGAGGTGGCCAGTGTAGGGAAGTGTTCAATTATGGAGGCTGCACTGTATTTTGAGCTTACCACAAACTCTTCTTTTGTTCCCATACAAAAGTTAAAAACGATGTACCTGGTTCAGCAAAGTTTCGAAGAGGATCATCTCCCATTACCCATCCATTATGTGCCATCAGAAAACAAGCTTTATTTGGAACGTGAATTATAGATTCTTCTGTAGAGAAGGCCACTTCTTCAAAGGGGAAAGTAAAATATCTGTGAAGATACAATTAAATATTAAATGCATACACCTTGGAGAGAATTGGACTTAGTAACACATACCGAAATTAAATTTCTTCCTTAATGAATAAAATTAATTTGACACCATTTAACATCAGTATAGGCAAAAATCTTTTGTAGACTTTCTGAGTAAATCTGGTGAGATTTGAGGAATGGAGAGTAAACATTACAGCATATCTAGCCGACATTTTAAATAATTTTTAAAACCTCATAAAATTCTAAGAAAATCACTGAGTTATTTGTTACTTTACAAAGGCTTTTACTATGCTCTTGTCATCTAGTCTAGGCTGCATGTTAGTTACAAAGTAAGGTGCTAAATGCTTGCTTGATTTAATACTAAATGTATTGTCCTTCAGTAATATTAATGTAAATAAAAACAATAAATTGCTTCACACTGATAAGTAGTTCTCTAAAGATTTACCTAGAAAAATTAATTAACATAAGCCTATTTCCTATTCAAAACTTTTATCTTAATTTAAGAAATGTACTGAAGTCACGTATTAAAGAAAAAATTTAGGTTAATTTGAAAAGTTAAATACAGTTTTTGATTCTTACCTATCAATGAGAAGAAAAACTAAAATGGAATACCTGGTAACCAAAGGATGTTTTCTAGTGACAGGTCCTAGTTTAGGACCATGGCCAGCCAGTCGTTCATAAAACACATTTCCCAAAAGGCAATTAACTGCCTAGAAAACATTAAATTATGTTACATCATCATCAACAAAAAAATAGCATTAGGACTCAAAAAGACAGCAGTTCAAAAATAGGTAAAACCTGCTCCTGATGATAGTTCATGAGTTGATGCTTCTCTGAGTTTAATTCTTCAATTCTTTTGCGAAACCAATTACAGCATTCTTCAATTGCAGCTGGCCCATTGCTAGAGCAGATAGAGCAATACAAAATTATTATTTAAAGGTTTTACTAATTCTCCATTTAAAAAGTTCCTAACAAGACCTGGTGACTCATGCCTGTAATCCTAGCACTCTGGGAGGCCGAGGAGGAGGGTGGATTGCCTGAGTTCAGGAGTGCTAGAACAGCCTGAGCAGGAGTGATACCTTGTGTCTAAAAACTAGCCAGATGCCGTGGCGAGTACATATAGTCCCAGCTACTCTGGAGGCTGAGGCAAGAGGATCACTTGAGCGGAGAGTTTGAGGTTGCTGTGAGCCAATGACGCTGTAGCACTCTACCGAATGTGACAAAGTGAAACTATCTTAAAAAAAAAACAATTTTTTTTTCTAATGAAGGTCCGAGAAATCTTTACTATATTCACCAGAATCTTAATTATGGCTAAATAAGTTTTCCAATTATAAAATTTTTACATACATGTATGGGAACATGTTATGGCACACAGAAAAAGTAGAAAAATGTATTGAAGTAGTAGAATTATGGTGCATTATTTTGTTTCATTTTCCATTAGGGGTTTGAATAAGTAGTAGCAATAAAGGTTTATAAGTAATATCATGCTTTATTTTATAGGAAATATAAATAACATACTCATGTGGTATGAAAGTCCTTAGTGCAATGTTCATATCTACAGTACAGCCAAGCCGTTTGTATTCAGGATCCTGAATAATCTTAAGATGCTGATTTGGGTCAGACTTGGTTACCCTCCTATTTTCTGAAAGAAAGAAAAGATACTTTAAAAGCAAATATCCATAAGAAGTTATAATTGTCATTGCTTTCAGAGTTTAAGCCTATAATTTTTTCATAGAAAATAAGAGACATTTATTTCATAAGCATCCTTCCTACTTTCCTCCACTATCCCCCCCAACATCAACATTGCATGTATAGGGCGCGCGCGCACACACACGGAGGTGAGGTGAGGAGAGAAAAATACAGAGAGAGACAAAATAACACTAAAAAAGAAAATACACAGAGATTCCTATCAGTTCAACCCAGCCCCAATTTTCTGCCTCAGTCAGCATTCTCTTATTCTATTTTTTTTTTTTTTTTTAGGGCACTAAGGGCTATGGTGGTAAACATTTTCTTCTCAGTTGTTACTAAATCTTCTAACTTCAATAATTCTTTTTCTTGAAAGATTGCTTCCTATTCTAAAGTAAGTCTTATTAACAATCTGTATTTCTGGCTTGGCGCCTGTGGCTCAACGGGCTAAGGCACCAGCCACGTACACCTGAGCTGGTGGGTTCAAATCCAGCCCGGGTCCACCGAACAACAATGACGGCTGCAACCAAAAAATGGCCGGGCGTTGTGGCAGGTGCCCGTAGTCCCAGGTACTTGGGAGGCAGAGGCAGAAGACTCGCTTGAGCCCAGGAATTGGAGGTTGCTGTCAGCTGTGATGCAACAGCACTCTATCCAGGCTGACAGCTTGAGGCTCTGTCTCAAAACAAACAAACAAACAAAAAAACAATCTGGATTTCTGGGGCAGTGCCTGTGGCTCAAAGGAGTAAGGCACTGGCCCCATATACTGGAGGTGGCGGGTTCAAACCCAGCCCTAACCCCTCCCCCCAAAAAAGTTAAAAAATAAAATAAAATTAAAAAAAAAAACAAAACAATGTGGATTTCTTCACATTCTCTGAAAGATGCACACAAGTTTTTCTCTCCCTTTCACAAACAAACATATTCTTTAAATAGTAATTTAAAAATTAAAAAGAAAATAAATAGTTTGGGAAGAATTTTTATCTTTTTCCTGGAACTTGTTTTGCATTGGTGCATGACTGCCTCCACTGAACTTGATTTTATATTAGTTAATTAATTTATACATGGGTTATTCTAAAGAGACTTTGACATGGCTTATAAAATTACAAACAAAATGATAAGGTAAAATAAAAATAGATTCTTTTTTTTTTTTTTTGAGACAGAGTTTCACTAAGTTGCCCTGGGTAGAGTAGCTGTGACATCATACCTCACAGCACTCTCAAACTCTTTGGCTTAAGCAATTCTCATGCCTCAGCTTCCCAAGTTGCTGGGACCTCAGGCGCCCACCACAACACCTGGCTATTTTTTGGTTGTAGTTGTCATGGTTGTTTGGCAGGCCCAGGCTGGTTTCGAACCTGCCAGCTCTGGTATATGTGGCTGGCACCCTAGCCACTGAGCTACAGGCACTGCGCCTAAAAATACTCTTAAAATTCAGACTCTAAGGTTCATCTGGAAGAACAAATATATGAAAACTGCTAAGACATGTTTGGAAAAGAGAAAAGGCTATACCATCAGTATAAATTACTAAATAAATAGTTTTTGGTAGGGGTAGATTAAAAGATAGATCACAGGAAGAGCACCAATATGAGATCAGTGTGTATTTAGCTTATGACTATATACTATGAAGTATACAGTAGTACTTCGGATCAGTGTAAAAAGATGGATTACCAATTCAACATCTTTTTTTTTTTTTTTTTTTTAGACAGAGTCTCACTTTGTTGCCCTCAGTAGAGTGCAGTGGTGTCAAAGCTCACAGCAACGTCAAACTCTTGGGCTCAAGCGATCCTCTTGCCTTATTCTCCGGAGTAGCTGGGAGTAGAGGGGTCCACCACAACACCTGGCTACTTTTAGAGACAGGGTCTTGCGCTTGCTCAGGCTGGTCTCAAACTCCTCATCTCAGGCCATCTACCCACCTTGGCCTCCCAGAGTGCTAGGATGACAGGTGTGAGCCACTGAGCCTGGCCTCAACATCATTTGTTGAATACAAATAAAATTAAATGCCTGCTTTAAATGATACAAAAAAAGTTTCAGGTATTTTAATATTTAAGTGTAAAAATATAAATAAGATTATCAGAGAAAAATAAGCATAATATGAAATAAGAAGCCACAAAAAAAATTAGATTCTTGATTAGTTATGTCCTTAACTCAAAATACATTTCTTCACCTTTTGTTACCAGTTAATATGTGGGTTCAGTCTCACCAGTGATTAGGACAGCATAATGGCAGGCACCAGTAGTTAGAAGGCTCTTAGTGTCAGTTGTAATTCTCATTAACACGTGAAAGACTATCACTTCACTCAGACTGTTTTGAGCCTTTCTCAGCTGAAGTAACTTGTTCTAACTACCTCCTAGTCGTATGTTTAACAAATAAATACTGAACTTCACTATATTCTGAGCATTCTGCTAAAGCAGTGATTCTCAACCTTCCTAATGCTGCAATGTATTTTCATTGTTAAAAAGGGGTCGCGACCCACAGGTTGAGAATCCCTGTGCTAAAGGATCAACAGCCCCCAAAGGAAATATGTAGGTCACTATGAAAGTTTTGAGACAGACTGTATTATAGCCCATTATTTCACTTCCAAGAAACACAATCAACAGCGCCCTTTCTGATTCACCTGTGCAAGTTTCAGCTTGCTCAGTTTATGTTGCTGGGAGAGCTTTATTTGTTTCTAGTGGTACAGATTTCATGTTTCTTGATTTTTGTCTATCTCAAAACTTTTGAAATCACCTATGTAACTATTTGTATATTATAATGACATGTCCTTTAGATGTCTCCGCTACGTCTCAGCTTCCAGAATCATGGTTTTATAATGTCAAAAATATCACATAGTAACTGATTTAAGAATGTTACCAAAAGCTATCTCTTTAAGAGTAATATTAAACTTCTTAAAATTAATAGAACCATACTAGAGTATATACTTTACCTGTAAGAAGTCTTTTAAATTGCTCAACTGCTTTGTAAACATCTACTTGGAAAAATTCCCAGAGTTGAATCTTTGGAAAAATATCCTCCCAGATTACTTTTCGAATGCACTGAAAAATTTAAATAGAAAAAGAATACTTATTAAAAAATCTTTTCACCAGATACTGTTTATCATATTAAAATACTGTGTAATTCTGAACCATACATTTAATTTGCACTTTAGAAATTTGTGATATCTGCTTTAGAGTGGTCTTCCTCTATACATACTAACATTCATGTGTTGATCATTTTCAATCAAAGCAGGAATTCCTTTTTCTTTGTATTTCCCTTCTGCAACATCACAGGAGAAATGCCAAAATGCTCTGTCTAAGACCCAGGCAGGTTTTAAGTGTGGAGAATTCACAAGATTATATGCACATTCTGGATGTTCCTGGAGCCATTTACTATTAGCAGCTTAAAGAAAAAGGAAACACAAAGGAATATCTCATAATTAAATTCAAATTGTATCTTCATTAAACTTAAAAGTGAAAAAAAAATCAATATCTCCCACTCATTTCCTTTGATAGTCAACATTAATATTTTATAATGATACTGTCATGACAAAAAAATTTCGTTTATGGTATTGTCTAGTTCATCATACTTTTTATTTTTTGACTGAGTCTCACTCTGGCCAAGGCGCAGTGGTGTCACCATAGTTCACTGCAACCTCAAACTCCTTGGTTCAAGCAAACTGCCTCAGCCTCCTGAGTAGCTGGGCCTACAGGTATGTGCCAGAATGCCCAGATACTCTTTCTATTTTTTTCGTAGAGATGAGATCTAGCTCTTGCTCAAGCTGGTCTCAAACTCTCGATATTAAGCAATCCTCCTGCCTTGGCTTTCCAAAGTGCCAGAATTATAGGTGAAAGCCACTGCCCTGACTCCTTTTTCTTTTTTTTAACTTTAATTCTGCTTAGAAAATTCAGATGGAACAAAAATCTGTTCTCTCATAGGTGATGTCTTTGTGCAGTTAATCCTAAAGAGTTAACAAGATACGTTGTTTTGATAAGGTTGATAAAAGTGAGGCTGAGAAAATGCTAAAAGAAATATACTCAAAGTATAAAGGTATAGCTCATCTCTTATTACCCATTTATGTCAGTAAGTCCAGGAATAAGGATCAAGAGGTCAGCAAAGTATTCCAAATATTTATGACACTAAAGATAATATGTTTTCATTTTTAAACAAACAAAAATTATACATAAGTTGTCTGATGTTTAAAACGGACTAATGATCCCTGATTTCATACTCAGAAGCATGAATGGTTAGTGTACATAAAATAAAAATTAATAACAATTATTGAATACCTATCACACACCAGGAATTGTTCTGAGCAGTTAAATGTACTAATGTACTAATGTATTATTCCTCATTTCCTACCACATGAATTAAGTTGTACTATTATGTTCCTTTAACAAATAAGGAACAGAAGCACAGAGAAATAGCTCAGCTCCAGTCACAGAGCCAGGAATAACTTGGGCAAGTCTCTCTTTAGAATCTGCAATCTTTACCACAACTACAATGGGGACTTAACCTAACAAAAGCAACTTTGTAGCTTAATCATTTGTAACCTCATATTAATCTGAAACAAAACAAATTTTAAAGTATTATCTTAACATCCCTACGACAAAAAAACTTAGTATGTATCTACTATATACAAGGTAATTTATACAAGTGCTAGGTAGATAATATAAAAAAAAATAGGTCCTACTTCCAAAAAAAAAGATATAATTTCCAGATTTAATTTCTGAGAGTGTACCAATAATTTTCTTTCTAAATAATAGAAGTCGTTTGGTGTCTTCATACATGCTATGGTGCAAGAGTTCCTAATATATAGGAGTCCTCTGTTAGCCTGGAAAGTATTAATATAATTGCCCTTTTATTCATCACAGGTTATGTTCCAAGATCCTATGATCAGTGGATGCCTGAAATGATGGACGGTATTGAATCCCATGTACACTACGTTTTTTCCATCTGATAACCAAGCTGGCCACTAAGTGACTGACGGATTGTGTGGATATGCTAAACAAAGAGATGATCTTTGATGATCCCAGTGGATTAGACAAGCAGCATAAAATTTTATCATGTTACTCAGAACAGCCTGTAATTTAAAATGTTCCTTTTCTTTACTTCTGGAATTTTCTATTTAAAATTCTCATACGATGGTTGACTGTGGGTAACTAAAACCACAGATATAAGGAGGATTCTTGTACTCTACGTTGAAATATGTGATCATTATATCCAATCTATGATCATACTCCTGCTTTTATAAGCAAAACATGCAAAATACTTAAAAATTGACTGTATTTTCTACAAACACTATTTTCTTTGAATGAAAAAAAGTGAAACTATACAGAGTTTTTTTTTTGTAGCGACAGAGTCTCACTTTATCGCCCTCGGTAGAGTGCCATGGCATCACACAGCTTATAGCAACCTCCAACTCCTGGTCTTAAGTGATTCTCCTGCCTCAGCCTCCTGAGTAGCTGGGACTACAGGCGCCCGCCACAACGCCCAGCTATTTTTTTGTTGCAGTTTGGGCGGAGATGGGTTTGAACCTGCCACCCTCGGTATATGGGGCCGGCGCCCTACCCCCTGAACCACAGGCGCCGCCTACAAAGTAATTTTTTTTAATTGAAGGATACCTACTTATCATTTATGTTTTTAAAATTTCTATTCTATAAAACATTAAGGAATTAAACAATTTGAATATTCTAATCAAAACTGACCAGGTGTGGTGGCTCATGCCTGTAATCCCAGCATTCTGGGAGGCTGAGGCAAGAGGATCGCTTGAGCCCAGGAGTTTGAGGTTGCTATGAGATAGGCCTCCACAGTACTCTTGCCTGGGGCAACAGAGTGAAACTATCTTGAGAACACACAGACACACACAAACCCAAGAGAATATTCACATAAAAATTAATGAAGGTAGTTAACGTAGCTCATACCAGTATGATTGTAAACAACATCAGTAATAAAAAGAATATTCCATTCCTTTTTTAATTTTTCTACTAGCTGTCCAACATCGGTCCAGGTGTACTTTTTATTAGGTCTTGAAAAATCAGGATTTAATTCTAACTGATTGGCAAGGGAGTAGCATGACCTAGATAGTCCAAGCGTCTGCAACGGGGTGAAATGAATCATGTTGTAACCTGCAAAGTGAGAAGACAAAGACCAATGTAAGAAAAAAAATCAAACAAAACCAACCTAAAACTAAGCAAAATATAAATTTTCTTAAGTAATTATAAATAGCAAGGCAACCATGCTACTTGAAAAGGAGTCAAAGTGTTGGTTCAATCCTAGCTGTACCACAAAAGTCTTTAAGCAAGTGCTTTTTAAAATTCTTTCTGGATATCAGTGTCTTCAACCACAAGATATGGATAATGAGATAATGTATTTAAAAAAAACCACACACTGCCTATTGTCATTAAGGGTTTGATTTATGGTTGTTGCAAGGATATAATTTACGTGCAGAAAATATATCCTATGCAAATGTATCAACACATCTCTCTCCTACTTTTTTTTTTTTTTGAGACAGAGCCTCAAGCCGTCACCCTGGATAGAGTGCTGTGGCAGCACAGCTCACAGCAACTTCCAATTCCTGGGCTCAAGCGAGTCTCCTGCCTCTGCCTCCCAAGTAGCTGGGACCACAGGCGCCCACCACAACGCCCAGTCATTTTTTGGTTGCAGCTGTCATTGTTGTTTGGTGGGTCCAGACTGGATTCGAACCCGCCAGCTCAGGTGTACGTGGCTGGTGCCTTAGCCGGTTGAGCCACAGGCGCTGAGCCTCTCCTACTTTTAATGTCCCATATTACTTGTACTGTTTTAGTTATGTCAGTGAATTTCTCATTCCTTTCTTCATACAGTATTTGACTGAAAAACAGAAAGTCAACATTACCCTTTACTTAAGAGTAAAATACAACTTAAGTTTCATTTTACTCTTGGTATACATGGCAGGTAGCATGGAAGACGGTTGATCAATGTTTGTTCAATTAAAATTACATGTAATAATAATACAATTTCTTACACATTTTAATAGTTTACGTCTAATTTTTATATGTCAAAGTCTCAGAAAGGATGTAATCTCACTTTATCATAGAGTTCCTTGATTTATTAAGTTGAATCACGTAAATTTGCCAATTTTATAGTTTAAAAGTGATCAAGTATCAACATTCCATTTGGTTCTATTTATATGATTAAATATATTAAGAAACAAAATTAAAAGTAGTAGCAAAGCCTCTGAAATCTGTATCAGGATTACATTTATTTTTAAAAAGAAGAAAAGAAAAAGAATGCTGACATTACCTGATTCTTTTGCAACCCTAAGTCTGCTTTCCCATTCATCAAAAGGTCCCAAACACTTAGCTAAAAATGTCTGGAGGGTAACACAGTCCAAGGGTAAGACGTGATTATCAGTACCAACATATAAAATGGGATCCACAACTATGTAACCTCCACCACTTTTCTCATTTCTAAGAGAAAAAACAAAACAAAAACTTTTAAATAAACAATAGGAAAAAAATTCCTCACCTAACAGAGTCTAACTGTAACTGAAAGGTTATTTGTCCCATTATAAATATATTTATATCTAAGCACATAAAACCATTTCAAAAAGTTGCAGCACAATTTAAATGGAAAAGCCACATTTTCCCTTTCCCAATCTTTACATAATTACATAATATACCTAATCTCCAATAATGATTTAATAAAAAATAAGTGTACTCAAATCTATCAGTGATAATAAGGGCACTCAAATAAATAACATCTTATAATCAGGTGAAAAGGCTAGAGTATAAAGATGTTACTTTAAATAAATTTATATAATACTTTGAATCTGCAATAGTTACCTCCTAAAGACTGAAAAACCATATTCTATTTGCATTTTAGGTAACGCTATAAAAACTGCACTGCCATGGTTCATACAGTAACTTTTACAAGGTAGGTAAATTCAGGTTACAGAATAAGTAGCTTTTTTCCCACATACAGAACACCTGACTTACCCTTGAAGGAAATAATACTGAAATGAACCAGACTGTTGCAGATTAAGTTTACAGTATTTATCAGAATCATCTTCTCTTTCTGTTGGATTTTCCCAACCCAGAGGGCGAAACTTTCCTCGATTAAATGTTTCTCCAGGAAATGGGTAATTTGTATACACAGTAACTGCTTTTCCCTGTAAAGTTGGGCCCAGTCGAAACTGTAGTTCGAATCCTAAATAAAAAGCACATTTGAGTAAGCTCATTGCAGGACTTAATACAACATTAAAAAATAGGTGTTTTATTTAAAAGATCATAAAAACTTGGTTTTTCAATTATGTTTAAAATAACTCTACATACCTAATGCTGCTTTGGAACTACTTTGTATTCCAATTTAGCTGAATTTTACGTAAGTATCATAAGCTAACAAATTGTGCCACTAGAGCAGAATTTTATCTTTTTTTTGAGACAGAGCCTCAAGCTGTCACCCTGGATAAAGTGCCGTAGCAGCACAGCTCACAGCAACTCCAATTCCTGGGGCTCAAGTGAGTCTCCTGCCTCCGCCTCCCAAGAAGTTGGAACTACAGGTGCCCGCCACAACACCAGGCTATTTTTTGGTTGCAGCCATCATTGTTTGGCTGGCCCGGGCTGGATTTGAACCTGCCAGCTCAGGTGTACGTGGCTGGTGCTTTAGCCGCTTGAGCCACAGGTGCCGAGCCCAGAATTTTATGTTTTAATAAGTATAGTAAACATCATAGAACTGTCCTCTCTGTAATGTCCTTTTCTCCTTCCCTTGGAAACTGATTCCTATTTTCATGGTTACTTTGGGGTGTGCACACTTACATGACCCCATTCACCATGACCTCTCACTGTCCCACTCCCAACCCTAGAAGTAGGCATCTGAGCAGAGACCTTCCCTAGCAATTTTCTACCTGCATCAGTGAAAGCAAGTTTCTCTATGGTGTTAGAGTAAGTGATAGTATATAAAACTTGGGAGGTGTCATTGGACAACCATCTCACCATACTACAAAGCTAGTCTTTAGTGAGAGAATCCAATCTTTAATGAGGCAGAATTCGGATGTCTAACATGAGTTCTGGAGGCATCTGAGCCACTAACTGATGTCTGCTCAAATCCAGGGGTTTGCTAATAAAGGCTTAGCAACTGCCTGGAGTGTTGGGTGCAGTGTACGCTGACCTCCTAGTGGAAACAATCCCAACACGGACGATCTAAAGTTACCAACATGAAAGAGGAACTGGGAAGGGATGTACGTGATCAGCTGTCGTGAGCCAGCACAAGTGGCTCCAACACAAGACTGCTGGATCCCTATTCTTCATGGTTTAGTTACTAAAGCCTTTCCTGGTCTCCTGAGAACCAATACCTTTCCACCTTTGCCCAACTTAGGTCATTCCAACAAAAATATATGAGTCTTACCTACTACAATATAAGTATTTTACTGTAAGAAAAAAAAAAGTACATACAGCTAAATTGTATGTGAAAGAAAAGTTTTGGTTGGTTTAAGGAAGATTTTAAACCTTCTTCATAATTATTAGAAAGTTTGCATGATACTTTATAATACAACTTTTTTAAAAAAGAATTTGAAAATTCTGAATATAGTTAAATCTATTAGAAATAACAGGCCTATTAATTTTGAACAGGAATGTAACTTTCAATTAATGATGAGTGAAGGTAAAATTTAGTTCTGTGGTATATACTGTTTAATACTTAGGAAACTTTCTTTTTTTTTGAGACAGAGCCTCA
Organism: Arctocebus calabarensis; assembly: GCA_963573935.1. NCBI lineage: Eukaryota > Metazoa > Chordata > Mammalia > Primates > Lorisidae > Arctocebus > Arctocebus calabarensis. Next base: position 11,804 of record CAUYON010016726.1, read on the forward strand.
AGCTGTTGCCGTGGTAGTGTGCCGTGGCATCATAGTTCATAGCAACCTCCAACTCCTGGGCTCCAGCGATTCTCCTGCCTCCGCCTCCCAAGTAGCTGGGACTACAGGTGCCTGCCACAACGCACGGCCAGTTTTTTTTTTTGTAGAGACAGAGTCTCGCTTTCTCACCCTTGGTAGAGTGCTGTGGTGTCACACAGCTCACAGCAACCTCTAACTCCTGGGCTTAGGCGATTCTCTTGCCTCAGCCTCCTGAGTAGCTGGGACTACAGGCGCCGGCCACAATGCCCGGCTAACCCAGCAAGTTTTTGGTGGCAGCCATCATTGTTGTTTGGCAGGCCCAGGCTGGATTCGAACCCACCAGCTCAGGTGTATGTGGCTGGCGCCTTAGCTGCTTGAGCCATAGACGCCGAGCCACAAAATGATAATGATGACATGAATTATCAGAACCTCTGGGATACCGCAAAGGCAGTCCTAAGAGGGAAATTTATAGCACTGCAAGCCTTCCTCAAGAGAATGGAAAGAGAGGAAGTTAACAACTTAATGGGACATCTCAACCAACTGGAAAAGGAAGAACATTCCAATCCCAAACCCAGCAGAAGAAAAGAAATAGCCAAAATTAGAGCAGAATTAAATGAAATTGAAAACAAAAGAATTATACAACAAATCAATAAATCAAAAAGTTGGTATTCTGAAAAGGTCAATAAAATAGATAATTTGGCTAACCTAACCAGGAAAAAAAGAGTAAAATCTCTAATTTCATCAATCAGAAATGGTAAAGATGAAATAACAACAGACTCCTCAGAAATTCAAA
>CAUYON010016727.1:0-26649 GCA_963573935.1 Arctocebus calabarensis
ACATGGATGGAACTGGAACATATTCTTCTTAGCAAAGTATCTCAAGAATGGAAGAAAAAGTATCCAATGTACTCAGCCCTAATATGAAGCTAATTTATAGCTTTCATATGAAGGCTAAAACCCAATTATAGCACAAGAATATGCGGAAAAGTGCAAGGGAGGGGAGGGGAGGTGAGAGGATGGGGGGAGGGAGGGCGATTGGTGGGATCACACCTATGGCACATCTTAGAAGGGAACAGGTGAAACTTATTAAATGCAGAATATAAATGTCTTCATATAGTGATTAAGAAAATGCCATGAATGCTATGTTAACCAGTTCAATGAAAATATTTCAGATCGTATATAAAGTCAGCACACTGTGCCCCATGATTGCACTAATGTACACAATTATGATTTAATAAAAATAAAATAAATAAATAAATAAAGTAGTCCTAAGAGGGAAATGTATCCCATTAGATGCCTACATCTGAAAAATAGAAAGACAGCACATTAATAATCTAAATAATCACCTTAAGGAAATGGAAAAGGAAAAGGTAGTTCAATTTAATTCCAAACTTAGCAGAAAAAAAAAGAATCATTCAGAAAATTAATGAAACAAAAAGTTGGTTCACAAAAAGATAAATAAAATCAATAAACCTTCAGCCAGATTAACTAGAAACAGAAAAATAAAATTTCTGATAATCTCATTCAGAAATTAAAAAGGGGAAATAACAACAGATATCACAGAGATATAAGAAATTATCTGTGACTACTACAAGAAACTCTATGCCAAGTAATTTGATGATATGGATGAAGACACCTACTTGGAATCACATCTACTCCCTAAACCAAGAAAAAATAGATCTCTTCAACAGACCAATACTGAGCACTCAGAATGAAGATACTGAGCACTCAGAATGAAGAAACAATAAAAAATATTCCAACACAAAAAATCACTGGACCAGACTGCTAGAATTCACACCAGAATTCTATCCAAAAAGAGTTTGTACCTATACTGCAGAAACATTGAGAAGGAAGGAACCTTCCCCAACACATTCTGTGAAGCAAACTTCACCTTGATACCAAAATCAAGAAAAGATCCAACTAAAAAAGAACTATTGATCAATTTCACTAATGAATTATTGATGCAAAAATACTGAATAAAATCTTAGCCAATAAATTACAGCTATACATTAAAAAAAATTATACATCACATTCAAGTAGGCTTCATCCCAGGAATGCAAAGATGGTCCAACATATGCAAATCAATAAACATGATACATCACATTAACATAGTAAGTACAAAAACTGTACGATTATTTTAATAGATGTCAAGAATGCATTTGATAAAATTCAATATCTCTTTATGCTTAAAAAAACTCTCATCAAAGTGGATATAGGAGAAACATACATCAAAATAATTAAGATCAGATATGACAAACATATAACTAACATACTCAAACAGGAAAATTTGAAGGCCTTTCCTCCAAGATCTGGAATAAGACAAAGATGCCCACTATCACCACTTTTATGGAACACAGTTCTGAAAGTCCTTGCCAGAGTAATTAGGTAAGAGAAAGAAATAATACCTTGCTTCCTCTTAGACCACAAGGCAATAAAGGTAGAATTCAACTCCAACAAAACTTTCTAAGTGTAATATTATATAATGTGCAAGAAGCCAAATTAGCCTTTTTTTGTATATTATATAGTATCATACTTAGAAAAACCTGTGATTCCACCAAAGTCTGTTAGAACTGATATACTGATAAGCTAATTCCTTAAAGTTGCTGGATACAAAACATACAAAAATCAGTAACAAAAAAAAAAAATCAAGAAAGCAATTTACAATAGCTACAAAGAATATAAAATACCTAGGAATCAACTTAACTAAAGAAGACAGAGGTCTCTACAAAGAAAACTATAAAACACTGATGAAATCAATTGAAGAGGACACACAAAAAAGGAAAGATATTCCATGCTCATGGATTGAAGGAATCAATATTGTTAAAACGTCCATACTACTCAAAGTAATCTAAAGATTCAATGCAATCGCTATCAAAATACCAATGATGTTCTACACAGAAATAGAAAAAAGCAATCCAAAAATTTACATGGAAACACAAAAGACCTGGGATAGCTAAACATGTATGAGCAAAAATAATAAAGCTGGAGGCATCACACCACTTGACTTCAAAATTTACTACCAAGGTATAATAACCAAATCATTGTGGTACTCAAATAAAACAAAATACATCAGCCAATGGAACATAATAATAGAGTACCCATAAATAAATCCACATGAAGATCTTTATAGCCATCTCATCTTCAATAAAGGTGCTAACAATATACAATAAAGAAAGGGGGGTGGCACCTGTGGCTCAGTGAGTAGGGTGCTCACCATATGCCAGAAGTGGCAGGTTCAAACCCAGCCCTGGCCAAAAACTGCAGGAAAAAAATAAAAATAAAAATAAAAGAGCAACATTAAAAAAAATAAAGAAAGGAATGTCTGTTTAATAAATGAAAACTGGAGAACTATATGCAGAAGAATGAAACTAGACCACTATCTCTTACCATACACAAAAATACAATCAAAATGGATTAAGTACCTAAATCTTAGATTGAAAGGTATTAGAAGAAAACGCTGGAGAAACAATCCAGAACATTGGTTTGGACAAAGGTGTGTGTGTGTGTGTGTGTGTGTGTGTGTGTGTGTGTGAATGACCTCAAAAGCACAGAGCAAAAATAGACAAATGGGATCATATCAAGCTAAAAATATTCTGCACAAGAAAGTGAAGAGAAAACAAGATGTTAGAAAATATTTACAACCTAGTCACCTGACAAGGAATTAATAACCACAATATATAGAAAGCTCAAACAACTCATTAGCATAAAAACAAACTAATCAGATTAAAAATGGGCAAAATATTTGAGTAGATATTTCTCAAAAGAAGACACACACATGGCCAACAGGTATATTAATTAAAGAATACTCAACATCACTAATCATTAGAGAAAAGCAAATCAAAACTACAATGAGTTCTTTTCTCACCCCAGTTAAAGTGGCTTTCATCAAAAAGACAGGTAATAGTGGATGTTGGTAAGAATGTGGAAAAATTGGAAGGTAAATTAGTATAGCCACTGTGAAGGACAGTGGTAAGGGTTTCTCAAAAAATGAAAAATAGAATTACTATATGATTCAGCAATTTTACTACTGGTAATATATATATATATAAAGAAATTAATATATAGGCAAGATATCTGTACTCCCACACAGATATCCATGTATTGCAACATTATTCAGCACAGCCAAAATACATAACAAACCTAAGTGCCCATCAACAAATGGATGAATGAAGAAAATGGGGTATATATGTAATAGAATATTATTCAGCCATAAAAAAGAATGAAATCCTGTCATTTGCAACAACATGGATAGAACCACTAAACATTCCTATAATGTTAAGTGAAATAAACCAAGCAGAGAAAGACAAACATTGCACATTCTCACTCACATGTGGAAGCTGAAAAAGTGGATCACAAGAAGGTAAGCAAGTAGCTTGGTGGTTATCAGAGGTTGGAAAGGTAAGGGGGAGGGAAAAAAGAGATATTGAATAATGGTACAAATATACAGTGTGACAGAAGAAATTAGGCCTAGTGTTAGATACCTCAGTAGGGGACTATAGTTTAGCCTATTCTATATTTCAAAACAGAATAGAATAATTTGAATATTTCTAGCATAAAGAAAAGGCCAATATTTAAGGTGATAAATATGCCAAGTACACTACACATTATAGGAGTGTGTTAAATTTTCACGTATACCTTGAAATTAGGCATGTCTATTAGGAATAAACAAAGAATTTTTTTTTAAAGGATGACTCTTCTGTCTTTCCCAGCATTCAGTCAACTTTAACACCCAGTAAATTCTCTTTATATTTCTCAGAAACATTTTTCTCTCTATTGCTATTGTCACTGCTTTGTTTGTTCCTTTGACATTTTTAGCCTAATTCTTGTCCAGAATGATTTTTATAAAACATAATCTTCATCAGAAATATCCTGTGTTGAAAATCTTTAAAAGTTTCCTGGGTGGTACCTGTGGCTCAACAAGTAGGGCGCTGGCCCCATATACTGAGGGTGGCAGGTTCAAACCCGGCCCTGGCCGATCTGCATCAATAGCCAGGCATTGTGGCAGGCGCCTGTAGTCCCAGCTACTCGGGAGGCTGAGGCAAGAGAATCGCCTAAGCCCAGGAGTTGGAGGTTGGAGGTTGCTGTGAGCTGTGTGCCACAGCACTCTACTGAGGGCAAACAAGTGAGAGTCTGTCTCTACAAAAAAAAAAAAAAAAAAGTTTCCTATAAGATAAAGTCTAAGTTCTTTCATATTGAATAGGAGTATATTCTGCCACTTATATACGGATATTTTATACCCCAGCCATACTGTGACTCATCTTCCATTTCCTGGCTGTGTCTCATTGTTTTTTTTTCCCTCCTCTGTAACTTTGCAAGGATTCTGCTCTTTCACCTAAAATGTCTTTTAAAAATCTAGTTTTTACCCATTCTTTGAGATTCTTTGGACATGTAATTCACTCAATAGAAACTTATCTCCTACTGTCCATACTAGGCTCAGAGGCTGAGTATTAGATAGTCTCAGTTTTATGGTCCAACAACAACATACTTGAACTTTAGCAAGGGCACTTAGCTCCCTATCTTGTAATTGTGCATAGATCTAGCTAACCAAGCAAAATTAAGTGCTGCTTAAATAATGCAGCAATGTAGAAAAACACAATTAAATTCAAGTTGGGGGGTGAAGAGGGTAAGGGTAGAGGAATGGATGGAAGGAGATTGTCAACCTCTCACATAATATGCACAATGTAAGGGTATACAGCACACTCCCTGGGGGAAGGTCCCAACTACAACTTCAACTTTACCTAAAAAACACAAACAATGTAACCCAGTCGTTTGTATCCTCATATTAATCTGAAATTTTTTAAAAAGCACCAATGTATTATACACTTTTGATTTCACAGTAATTAGAGGCATTTGGTAAATGTCCTTAAGCAAATAAACATATCAACTTATTACATATGCAGCTTCAAAAAAATATTTTTTGAGCATTTTACCCACTTCAACCTACATCTTTTTGAGAAAAGATCTAATACTTTTGTTAAAAGGAAAATTTTAAGCAAGTTAATTTAGCAAAATTTGAACAAAGAACAATTTATGAATCAGGCAGCACTAAGAACAAGAAGAGGTTCAGAGAGCTCTTCGTTGTAGTAGTGTGCAGTTATTACTTATAGATAGAATGAAGAAGTAAAGTGAACAAATAACATGACTGAATATTGCTGGGCACTTGCCTTATCTGCACATATTTTAATCAGTTGCCTGTTTGTGATTTGCTGAAGCTCAGATGCTTGGGATTGGATGTGACTCAATTTTTTGTTACACTCCTAAGTTAGGGTTTCAGCTTGTTTATGTACTAAGTTAGGTTTCAATTTGTTAATTAAAGAACTCAAGGTGAGGGGACAGCCTCAGACCAAATTTAATCATGCATCAGTAATGGCACAACAGTATCAGAACAAATCCTTATGAATGTAAAAGAACAAATATGCTAAGGAGGACATAATATAAAATGTATATTAGTTACAGTAAAAATACAGGAAGAATTATTAAGGTCCTCCAGAAAGGTTTTTGGAGGTTAGTATTATTCATAGTTCACTCTTACTCCTGAATGAGACCAAACTAGTTTCTGAGCTTGCTGTTTGTGGAATTGGTGAATGTGGAGAGATTTTTGTGGCATGTATCTTTGTTTGTTATGCCCTGGTAAGCATGGGGATTTGCTTCTTTTGACCTAAGAGTGGAAGATAATTTTTTCAGTATGTGCTTATATGGCTGTGCATTGAAAAAGAAAACAAAGATGAGGACATTTGGTGCATGGCGTGCCATGTGAATTTCTTCTCAGTTTGCAGCACTGGTTTTCCCCAAATGGAGAAAAGATTTAGGGGCAGACACTGTGCAAACCATCATCAAAAAACTCATGGAATTCCTGGGCACACAGGGATACATCTCAGTGCCCAGGAGACAACAGTCATGATCAGGAGAGGAGAGACCATTTGCTCACTGATAGACCACAGGAATCAGAAAGAACAATACACATAAAATCACTGAGTGAAAGTAAAATAAATATTACACACTCACAAGTTGTTTTTTATTGACTGACTTTTTTCTTGCTTTGTGGAGGAAGGTGGAATTAATTAGTAAATATTAATGCACAATAGAGTGGTTTTGCCATATCTTATTCATCTTGAATATTTTTTTTTCTTTTTTCCAGGATCAGAGAAGTATTTTCTCTATTTTTTGTGTTGCTATTTCTAATTTATTTTCAATCCATCTATTATCATGGTTTATTCACTAAAAATGAATTAGAAATCACAAAAACTATAGATTACTCATTTTCAACTAAATTATTGTTTCAAATCGTTGTTCTAAGCAGCCAGCTGAATTTTAATCACACTACATTTTGTCAAATTGGACTCTGTGAAATCAAATGCCACAATGATTATGTTGAGATTGGGCCAAAAGAGCCTTCAATTTGTAAATTTATTCAGGAGAAAAGACATCCTTACTATGTTAAGTCATCCTCATTATTGTATTTCTTACCATTAAGATTTTCCTCACATTAATTTCATTAACGTTTTCTTTATAGAAAATGTTCAAGTAGTTATTAGATTTACTGCTGGCTTATTTACAGAGTGGCTTATTTTAGTGTGTAAACTTATTTGATTTCCTATGGTTTCTTACTGGAAAATAGATAAACTCATCTTTTGTTTTTTCATGTGTCCACTTTATTCAATTATATAGAATTAGTTCTCATAGTTTTTTAATTGATTCTCTAGATTTTCTGCAGTTTCTGTACTCTGCTAACAATGACAATTTTTTCCTAATATTATACATTACTGTTATTATTTATCTTATTGCACAAGTTAGGGTTCATCACATTAAATAGTAAGATACTAAATAGCAGTGATAGAAGATGGCATCCTGTCCTGTTTATAAGAATATTTTTATCATTTCACCATTATGATATTTGCTCCTAATATCTAACAAACAAACATATCAGGTTAGGAAATTTCTTTTTCTTTCTGGAAAGATAGTTTTTTTGTTTTCTTATTTGTTTAATTAAAATGAGAGATAAATTTTTCCAAATTGTTTTGGTAACTATCACGATGCTCATTTTATTTCTTTCTTAAAATGTAATTGTAAAAAAATTATAATAATCATTTAAATTTATAAATACATTAATGTTGAAACATTTTTGAATTACAAAAATAACCTCTACTTGTTGATAATGTATTAGTCTTTTACCATGTTGGCAGCTTCCATTTGTTAATATTTTATTTAGGAAATTTCCTTTGACTTTCCAGTTTTTTTCTCAAACTGTGTCTGGTTTTGGTATCAGGACTCCTCATGCCCTTAATTGATTCTCAAAAGCTTCCAATTCTTTATTTTTGAAAGAGTTAAAATATTGGAAGATTTGATACAACCCATCTCGGGAATTATCTAGGCATTGTAACTTAGAGGTTACCTCCTTTTCAATTTCTCCGGTGATTATTGTCCTACATGGATTTTTTTCTTTTTTACTCCATTTATGTACTAGGAAATCTTTCATTCCATCCAGATTTTCAAATCTATTGGAATGTAGAAGAGTATTATCTGTTCTTTTCTAGCTTATTCCACTGTTTTCAGAAAGTTTTGAAACAAATTGGTTAGTCCAATTTGTCTTTTAAATTTCTTTTTATTTTTAACAATTTGGGGTACATAATAGCTATATGTATTTGTAGGGTACATGAGATGTTTTGCTACAGGCATGCAATGTGTATTAATCAAATCAGGATAACTGAGTTATCCATCACTTCAGACATTTATCATTTCTTTGTGTTTTTGATGAAGAAATTTTGGTTTCAATCTCCAAGTTTATATTTATTTTTTACCTTAATAAATTCTGATTTTAAATATATTGTGTGTTTTCATCTCCTTTTCTGTTTTATGTATATTTTTAACTTATTGAGCTAAAAGTTTAGGTTATACATTATCAATCTGTTGCAATCTAAGAAATATAAGATTACAAATTTCCCTTTGAATACTATTTTGGCTACATTTCATGGTTCCTTTTTATTATTATTAAATCATAGCTGTGCACATTAATGCAACCATGGGGGTACAATGTGCTGGTTTTATATACAATTTGAAATATTTTCATCAAACTGGTTAACATAGCCTTCACTGCATTTTCATAGTTATTATGTTAAGATACTTATATTCTACACTTAGTAAATTTCACATGTACCCTTGTAAGATGCCCTGTAGGTGTGGTCCCACAAATTAACCTCCCTCCATCCATCCCCCCCTCTCCCTCCCCTCCCTTTCCTCTTTCCCCTTGTTCTTGGGCTATAATTGGGTTATAGCTTTCATATGAAAGCTATAAATAGGTTTCATAGTAGGGCTAGGTAAATTGGATACTTTTTCTTCCATTCTTGAGATACTTTGCTAAGAAGAAAATGTTCCAGCTCCACCCATGTAAACATGAAAGAGGTAAAGTCTCCATTTGTCCTTAAGGCTGCATAATGTTCCATAGTATACATGTACCACAATTTATTAATCCATTCGTGAGTCAATGGGCACTTGGGCTTCTTCCATGAGTTAACAATTATGAATTGGGCTGCAATAAAAAGTCTGGTACAGATATATTTGTTATAATGTGATTTTTGGTCTTTTGGATATATACCTAGTAGAGGAATTATAGGATCAAATGGCAGGTCTATTTTTATATCCCTAAGTGTTCTCCAAACATCTTTCCAAAAGGAACATATTAGTTTGCATTCCCACCAGCAATGTAGAAGTGTTCCCTTTTCTCGACATCCACACCAACATCTCTGGTTTTGGGACTTTGTAATGTGGGCTAATCTTACTAGAGTTAGATGACATCTCAAAGTAGTTATGATTTGCATTTCTCTGATGATTAAGAATGATGAGCATCTTTTCATATGTCTGTAGGCCGTGTGCCTGTCTTCTTTGGAGAAGTTTCTCTTCAAGTCTTTTGCCCACCCTGAGATGGGATCACTTGTTCTTTTCTTGCTAGTATGTTTGAGTTCTCTGTGGATTCTGGTTATTACACCTTTGTTGGAGACATAACCTGAAAATATCTTTTCCCATTCTGAGGGCTGTCTGCTTGCTTTACTTACTGTGTTCTTGGCTGTTCAGAAGCTTTTTAGTTTCATCAGGTCCCAATAGTGTATTTTTGGTGTTGCTTCATTTGCCCAGGGAGTCCTCCCCATAAAAAATTCACCCAGGCCGATTTCTTCAAGAGTTTTCCCTACACTTTCTTCTAGTATTTTCATAGTTTCATGTCTTAAGTTTAAATCTTTAATCAGTGAGGTCTATCTTAGTTAATGGTGAAAGGTGTGGGTCCACTTTCAGTCTTCTACAGGTTGCTAGCCAGCTCACCCTGCACCATTTGTTAAATAGGAAATCTTTTTCCCACTGAATGTTTTTAATTGGCCTGTCAAAGATCAAATAGCGGTAAGTAGCTGGGTTCATCTCTTGGTTCTCTATTCTGTTCCATACATCTACCTCTCTATTTTTGTGCCAGTACCATGCTGTTTTGATCACTATTGATTTATAGTATAATCTGAGGTCTGGTTACATGATTCCTCCTGCTTTGTTTTTATTTCTGAGTAATGTCTTGTCTATTCGAGGCTTTTTCTGATTCCATATAAAATGAAGTCTTATTTTTTGAGATCTTTAAAATATGACAGTGGAGGTTTAATAGGGATTGCATTAAAATTGTATATTGCTTTGGGTAGTACAGACATTTTAACTATGTTGTTTCTTCCCAGCTATGAACATGGTATGGTTTTTCATTTGTTAACATCTTCAGCTATTTCTGTTTTTAGAGTTTCATAGTTCCCTTTCTAGAGACCTTTAATGTCCCTTGTTAGGTAAATATTTCACCTTCTTTGGTACTACTGTGAATGGAAGAGAGTCCTTCACTCTTTTTTTCAGCATGATTATTGTTGATATATATATAAAGGCTTCAGATTTATGAATGTTGATTTTGTAACCTGAGATGCTGCTATATTCCTTGATCACTTCTAAGAGTTCTGTGGTAGAATCCCTGGTGTTTTCCAGATACTCAAACATATCATCTGTGAAGAGTGAAAGTTTGATCTCCCCTGACCCTATATGGATACCCTTGATTGCCTTTTCTTCCCTAATTGCAATGGCTAAGACTTCCATTACAATGTTAAAAAGCAGTGGAGACAATGGGCGACCTTGCCTGGTTCCTGATCTGAGTGGAAATGATTTCAATTTAACTCCATTCAATACGATTTTGGCTGTGGGTTTGCTGTAGATGGCCTCTATCAGTTTAAGAAATGTCCCTTCTATACCAATTTTCTTAAGTGTTCTAATCATGAAAGGATGCTGGATATTATCAAAAGCTTTTTCTGCATCAATTTAGATAATCATATGGTCTTTGTTTTTTAATTCATCTCATGGTTCTTAATAAGAGTCATTCTTATTTGTTGTAATTGGTATGTTGAGTTCTTAATGGTAATTTTTGGAAGAAGTTTGCTTTTATATTTTCAAATGATTGGATGGCAATTCTATCCCTTCGTTATTATACTTTGATTACATCTGAGTCACAGAACATGAATTCTGTAATTCAGAACTGCAAGATTTATGTTTCCTTCTTTAGGTAGTATTTGTGAAAAGATTTTGTGGTTGTCTCATAATGTTTGAAAGAATGTATATTATCTATTTTTGAGAAATATTTCTGCATATAAGCTAAGTAATGCAAATTTTCAATATTTTATATCACTTTTGTTATCTTGATATGGAAATTATAAGATATATGCTAAAATCTTTCATGATGCTTTTTTAACTTGTTAAATTTATCTTAGGTTTCAAGCCATTTTTACTTTTCCTATATTATTCCTTTTTATATGTATTTCAAAGTTACTATATGAAGTTAATAAATGTTAATGCCTATTTGTTCTTGGTACAGTTTTTACTCATCAGTATAAAATAGTTTTCATTTGATTTTTTCCAATGTTCTATTTTTGTATTTGTTTTCTTCATTTTATATTTGCCTGACACTTCTTTTTTTTATACCTTTCATCAATTCCATATCATATTTTAGAAGCATCTGTTGTAAATATCACATATTTGTGAATTTTTTGCCCTTTCACATTTAACATATTTTTAACTACCTCTGACTTCTTATATTTTATTCTTTAGAAATATAGGGTTTTTTCCTTCTATAGCTTTTCAACAGAATGGGTTTTTTTCCTGTTCCTTTTTTTTCTTTTTGCAGTTTTTGGCCAGGGCTGGGTTTGGACCCACCACTTCCAGTATATGGGGCCGGCGCCCTACTCCTTTGAACCACAGGTACCGCCCTTTCTGTTCCATTTTTTAAAGTGATTTGTAGATGTGGCTGATAGAACATTTTCTATGGATCTCACATGTACATGCACATTTTGTGAGAAAGGACAAGTCCTTTGTTCAAGGATATCTCTTCAAGGAGGTTTATATAGTGAACACCCTAAGAAGGTAGAGTTAGTATCTCCCTCCAGAGCAAAGGCTAGTGTGACTGTCACCTTCACAGGTAGAAATAGTGTTTCTCTCTGAAGCAAAGTGTAAGCATGCTTACTCCTGATCATAAAAGATTTGGGTTCCCTGAGCTCACGATTCTCATTGCCATACTACCCATTGCATGTGCCAGTGCCTCTGTGATATCTCATCTAGTCCTCTTTTGTGTCACTTGCTGCAGATTAGAGTCAAGTAACCAGTGCAAATATGTAGATATTTATTCTAGTTGTGATGAGCAATAAAGTCCTTTGTCTCTGACAAATGAGACTTGTATCTCCTACCAGTATCCATGAAACTGTGGCAGGCTAATTTTTAGCTTGAAGGTAGGGTGACATCTCAGCTCCTTTACAGTTGTTGACAGCTCATACATACAGTTTCTGGTTCCCTGTTGCAATGTTCCTCAACATGAGGTCTGTGGACCATGGGAGCACATTTGTGACTGAATGAGGACAACTTGGGTAGACTATATTGAGGTGGAGTGTGCTTTCATACCATGGGTCTTCTTGGGCTAGTATCAGATAGCCTTCCAGAGTCTGTGTGAATTTGAAAGTATGAATTATCAGGAGTCAGAAAGATCAGAAACCTTAATAAGGAAACAGCATTTGAATAAGTAATGCAAGTAGCAATTCTATACATGAAGCTGAATATACAATTAGAGCGGCAATAGCCATGGTGGCACTTTAAGAGCCTTGAGCCTGGATAACTTGATGTCTCTATATCCTCCAAGGTAACCCAGGGTCAGCTGGTTCTGGAAGAGGCAGATTTCTGGTCTTAGGCCTGGGCATAATAGCTGAGTTGGATCTGAATGTCAATGTTGTAATCTGGACATCTTTGTGAAAGCTTCTATGGCTTGAAAATTTCCACAGCTATGTTAATAGGCTGATATAACTTTTAGTCTGATTAGAGATCTGCCAGTGTGTCAAGGGCAGCCTAACTCCTTTTTAGTGTAGAAAGTGAAGCAGATAGTAACTGTAGAACAGAAATAAAATCTGGATCTGAGTAAGAAAGAAAAGACCTTATATTACTGGTGAAAAGCCATCCTTGCAACTGTTCATGTGGTACACATGAAGGGCTACAGAAAGAAAATTGCCTGCACCAGTAACTATCAGACTCGCTTCCTTTCTCCAGAGACAGGCAGCCTCCCAAGGTGCTAGCTATAGCACTAAACCCAGGGATCCATGCCAGAGCCAAAATATTAAGGTAAGGTACCTACATCCAGCTTCTGTTGCTGCTAAGGAATAAAGGCTATCATTCCTTGGAGATCACAACAAAACAGTGCCTAAATCAGGAACTGGTACCAATGTTACAGCACCAATGGGGTAAGCATTCCATAGACCAGTATCACTGCAGGTTTCATTATTATTAATGGGTTCTAAGGCTGTAAAACATGCGTCCTGCAAGTGGGAGTCACTCCATCTATGTCTCTCTGTTCCCTGTGCTTATACCACTACCTATGTAGGTACTAGACAGCCCTGCTGGTTTCTAAGCCTATTAGATAGCTCATAGGACAAGAAAGTAAAAGGCAAGGTAAAAGGTTTGTTTGCAGCAATCAAACCACAAACAAATTATTAAGAATGAAGTAGACCTCTCTCTCTCGGGCTGTCCTTGGAGGCAAATGCCTGAAGTCCTTCTGCTGGACTTGGTCGCTGCCTTCTCTGAGATGTATGAATGAACACAAGTGTCTGAAACCTTTAGCTTTGTGATGGTTGACCGAAACTGGGCTAGGGCCACTCTGGAAGGCAATTATACTGAATTGCTAGTACTGATTGTTAGAAATGGCAGCCATGAAAATGAAGCGGTAGATTGGGAGAGGACATCAACTGTAATTACTACTTCTTGTTTCATTACTGTAGCCATCACTGCTGGATCTGGACCTCATTGCCTGTCTGAGGAAAATGATGGGCCCAGAGAAAGATGCTATAACCCCCAAATGTGGAAGTTAATTTTCCACCAAAATAACTTTCCTCCAAAGTTAATTTGGAAGAAAATTAACTTCAAAATTTGGGAGTTATTGAGTCAGTTTAGTTGTGATGAGACAACTAAAGACAGTTTGGAAAAATCCTCTCTCATTTTGGTCTTGCCACAGAGGAATGAAAGCAGGAATGGTGTGGTGGGGTGGTTAGTGATTGGTCCAAACTGTAGAGAGATAGGAGAAGCAGCTGTAATGTACACTTTACTCATGCTAAGCCTAAGAATCCCTACAGTATTCCAGGTTCCCAGTACTTAGATTCATGTATCTATAAAGTGTTTTCAAGCTTGAGTTTTTTTCAGAACAGTAAGAAGACATTTGTCAAAGAGAACTTGTAACCATGATGGATAATGAGCTGGGAAAAAAAAACTGTGAAGAAATTAATTATAAATCATAGGTACATATTTTTTCCAGTTGTGTTTAATTGTTTGGGTTTGATTTGCAGAAGAACAGGATTACCTCTGCTTCAAATGGAGTTATTTTCCATATTTTTCTCATTTGATATGATCTTGGGGAAAAAACGTATATATCTCTTAAGAGAGACAAACAATTCACATCATGAAAATGGGCTGCATAAAACTGTAATAAATAAATATTCAAGGTCATAAATATGGAGTAACACATTGCAACTAAAAATCAAATACATGGTAGGATTTCCCCAGGAATAGAAACAGGCTGCATCAAAAGCAATTTAGCCTTTCCCTGAAGGCCTCAAATGTCCCATGTTCTCAATTCACACATCCTGCCTCTGGACCACTTTAGATGTTACGAATTGGTAATACTTTCATGTGCTCCCATTTTCAAATCATGGTGTCCCTTCTAGGCAGGTAGGATACAAATTCATCTCTCTTAGAGTAACAGCTATTGCCTCACTTTCTCTAAATGCCCAAGATGGTAATTTGCATCTTTCTTCTCAGGATATCTAGAACAGATTTTCATCTTCCACCCCAAATGAAGTTTTATCTTTCTGTCTAGTGACAACTGGAGGAAAGCTAAGATCAATTTGCTTTTCATATTTTCTTCAAACATAAATCTTGTCAAGGCCCTTTAAAAGATAACACACATTATCAAACAATTCTTTTGCCATAACTCTGTCATAACCTCCGTAATCTTTCAATCGGATACCAACTTCTAAGAAATTTAGGTGAGAGATGGGGGTGAACAAGGCTAGGCACAAGAAGGTCCAAGACCTTTATACCAAGAAGGCAGAAGACTTTGGTCCCCCAGCCAAGTAGGCTCTTACTGTAGACTCATCCTTCCACTTTCACCTGCATCATTTCCTCTAATATTCTGCATTCTATCCTAAAGCCTGAGTTTCCCAGACGCCACCTGACTGAGATGGTTACTTGCCTGACTTCTTTGCCTTATCCACTCAGCAATGAAGTCCAAGTGAATGCCTGGCTCAAAGTTGTAGGATAGGACCAGGTAATTTTTATGTAAAAGCCTTAGCACAGTGTCATATAGGGGTGAGCTTTTGTCTTTGTCATCATTCCTTTTTTTTTTTTTTTACTTAAAATTTTAAATAAGTTTTTACTTAGCAGCCACTTCAGGACTCAACAATGGCAGAGACTTAAATCGACGGTTTTTCTTAATTCATCAGGCTAAAGCAGAGTTTAAAGCAAGCTGGATCCAGGCCAGCTCCAGCCACAATCTTTACCTCTTGACCTCACTCACATTGCTTTACTTTGTCCCAGAAAATAGGTGGAGCCACTCACGGCTTCCTCAAGTTTGACCATTCTCACTGACACTGACAGTGGTACCACTCAACCAAGTACTGAAACATCCACTTGGTCTGGACTCTGTACACGTGATAGCTATAAACCACAATCTCAGTGAAGATCCCTGCGTTTTCAGCTCAATCATGCCTCGTCCACCTCCTGGAAGAAAGAGATTCACAATCTGTCTGGGCCAAATATGAGGTCTAGCAGCTATATCTGAACCCGAAACACCTCAGAATCTTTCAGGTCTTCAGGAACATTCATCCATTGTGGGATATCTTTACATTTTGGGAGCATTTCCAACTTGGCACCATCAAATCCAGTCTCAACAGCAGAATTTTCATAACCATTCTTGCTGTCATTATTATTGTTCCATATTTCTCTTGGGTTGTAATAGTACTTGGCCTTTTCTTTTTTAGCTCTTTCTTGTTTTGTCCTATTACATACTAACCTTCAAAAATTGACCTAATTTTCCTCTTCTTCCAGATTTCCAGGGGTGGAGGAGGAATGCTTTGAAAAGATAGCCTAATATTTTGTTGCATGTGCTCCCAAAGAAACACCCTACAATTACAATTTTTCAAAATCTCATCATTCCACAAGGAATTAGCCTTGTGTCTTCTCATGAGAAATATTCATCTATGTATTCAAATAATGACAGATGGATGGATATTGGAAACAGCTTTAATTTTGTCTTAAATCAAAGAAAAGAAGCTGAGAAAAAGTGGTAAAAGTAATCAGTAACTGGAATAATTATGCCTAAAAACTTTCTGTTGCTTACATGACAAAGAAAACAAATCCTACAATCGGTTGTGAGGAGATTATTATTGAATAAAAGTTATGAGGCTGACAGAAAAGTGATCTGGAAATCAGAAGAAAGTTCACCCCTTTAAGATAAAATGTATGCTGCTTTACCTGTTTGAAGAAAATAATATATATGACTTAAACTGAAATATAATCTATTTAGTTTCTGTGCTATTATTTAGGAAGGACTTTAATAGCTATGGTGGCCAGGTGACAAGTCTCA
The DNA here is from genome assembly GCA_963573935.1 of Arctocebus calabarensis. Classification (NCBI taxonomy): domain Eukaryota; kingdom Metazoa; phylum Chordata; class Mammalia; order Primates; family Lorisidae; genus Arctocebus; species Arctocebus calabarensis. Next base: position 16,331 of record CAUYON010016727.1, read on the forward strand.
TGGACTAGTCAATCTCCCCATCTTTAAATTCAGAAAGCAATAGGTTCCACTACTTTTACTGGCTGCTCTACTTGGACAAGCTACTAAATTTCGCTGTGCCTAAGTTTTCTCCCCGCATGGTATAATGAAAGTAATGATAAAATTTACCTTATAAGGATGACCAGAAAATAAAATGGAATAGCATGTGTAAATTGGTGAGAACAGTGTCTGTCCCACCACATAAAATAAATATTATCTATCATTATATGAGGGCTCTTTTTCAGTTTTATGAAAATAGTTAGATGTTTTGTGAACACAAAAACACCTTGCAGTTCTTCAACTAAAATGTTCTCAAATCTACAAAATACAGAGTTAAATGAACATAAAACTATTTTTCAAATCAATTATACAGATACAGACTCAGACTCTTCCCTTTTGTTTTTTAACTGGTCCTCAGATTTAAATTCATTATTAAACATCGTTTTGTCTGTGAATGTTATGTTTTAAAGAAAGATGGCTCTCAGGTCCTTGAAGAAATGGTTTGGAGTGATAATTTTATTTCTTAAAGGGCATAGGAAAGGTTCATAATTATAATTGATTATTAGAATGATTAGAATTAAATTGATTATTCTTCTCAGATTATGGCCTAATCTAAGACCCTGCCAGGTCCCTCTTTTGTCCCATGTTAATATTTAATTTTTCCTCTCTGTTCTTCATCCCTATTCTTCTTCTTTACCTGGCTATACAACCTACGCACACACAGATGTGCCTACTCTTTATGTAGTCTTGTGTGTGTACACATATCAATGTAGGTTTGAAAGAATATGTTCAGTTGTTTATATATACATGGTTTTTAATTTATGTGAATAATATGACACTGCAGATCTTAGTCATATATATTTTACTCAACACTATGCTTATAAAATTTCCTCATTTCTATATACATGTTAAGTTCATTGCCCCCGAATGTTGAATAGTATTCCATGCATCCACACTGTCCACATCCATTCACCCTTAGGACAGTCACCTAAGGACCTGAGTACCCTTCAAAGTCCTGCTACTACCAATGTACCTATAATAAATACATTAATATTTGTTCATGATCTCTAATGCAGTTGTAATTGAGGGCTCTCTGGAAGTGGGATTTCTAGGACAAATGCATTAATATGACTAGATTGCTTTCTAAAATGATTATACCATTTTCCCACATCTTCACCACTCTTGCCGACCATCACCAAATATTTCTCATTTTTGCCCCTCTAACTGGAAAGAGGTTTTACATTGTTGTTTTATTCCAGAATTTTCTAACCACTAGTAAACTTGAGTTTTTGTTTCTATACTTATTTTACTTATTTGCCATTTCTATAGAGTCCCCATTTTCATTTTATACCCAACTTTACTTTTTATAGGATTCATGCTCTGTCTCTGGTGGATTACAGGCTCTGCTTATCTTTTTGAAATGCTGGTTTCTAATTAGATTTAGATTTTGCAAATATTTTTCCCTAGTCTGTTAGCCACATGTTGACTGTATTTATGCCACTATCATTAAGCAAAATACTTTATTTTTATTCAGCCAAGCCATATTTTTTTTCTTTTGGTTTATGTTTTAGAGTTATTATATAAGCAGCACTCTCTCCATTAACCACTCAAAGTCACAAAAATATTCCTTTACATTTTCTTCCTCTAGCTTTTTCAAGATGAACAAACCCAAACCTGTAAATACAGGTTGTAGTCTATAATACTTTCACAATAGGGAAGAAGGTTTCTAACATGAACTCAATTTTGTCAAAACAAAAGTTTGGAGATTTGGGTGTGCTCATGGAAATGTACAAAGGAGTATGAGGAGAGTTAGTCAGCTAGATTGGTTAATTGGTGCTTACCTAGAGGAGAAAAAAACTTCTATTTTTATGACCGGAAGCAGTGGTGCAACTTGGGGCGAGGCATTTAAACTTAGTTTAGTATTATTGTAATACTAAAATGAAATACCTAAGAATGAGTGATTTACAAAGAATGATCATTTACTCTTCCACAGTTCTAGAGGCTAGGAAGTTCAAGATCAAGGTACGAGCATCTGATGTGAGCCTTCTTAACACATCCTCAACATGGCAGAAGGCAGAAAAGCAAGAGAGAAGCTCAGTGTGTTAATATGGCAAGAGATCAGAAGAGAGCAAACCTACTCCCACAAACCCTCTTATTAATCCATCCGTGATAGTGAAGCCCTGACAATCTAAACACTTCCCAAAACGTCTCACCTCTCAGCACTATTGCATTAAGGATTAAGTTTCCAGCACATGAATTTTGAATAGAATGAAAACACTCATACCAAAGCATCACCCATGGAAGTTAGGCCGTTAACTCCATAGTGTGTAGTGAAGAGATAGAGTTTTCTCTTTGAATGTTATGTTTTAAAGAAAGATGGCTCTCAGGTCCTTGAAGAAACAGTTTGGAGTGATAATTTTATTTCTTAAAGGGCATAGGAAGGATTCATAATTATAAGAATTCTAAAAGTAACTTTTTCCAGAGGGGGTTCAGGGGCTGTATCACTGTGTTAGTCAGGATTCTCTAGGAAAATGAAACCTAGAGGATAGGATAGGCAAAAAAAGAAAAAAACATTCTCTTTCAAGTAGTCAGTCAGGAAAAGTTTAATCATATTTGTAGGAGGGTCAGCCTTTTTTTTTAAATTTTATTCAGGTCTTCAAATGGCTGGACAAGGGCCTCCCAATAGGGAAGACAATAATGTACTTTTACTTAATCTACTGATTCAAATGTTACCCTCATCCAAAAATACTCTCACAGATATATGATAATGTTGATCAAATGTCTGGGCATCCTATGGCCCAATCCAGTTGTCATGTAAAATTAAGTATCACAGAGGCCTTTTTGCCTGTCACCAGGTTTTGACTGGAACAAAGAGTAAATTCTCACTGGTGTGGCACTTTTTCAAATAGGCATTTTAAGAAGGGGCTGGAATCATTCTAGGGAAACTATCTTATGCCACTACATGCCCTGTTAGTGTGTGAAGAACTTTTTTTTTTTTTTTGCAGTTTTTGGCTGGGGCTGGGTTTGAACCCACCACCTCTGGTATATGGGGCCAGCACCCTACTCCTTTGAGCCACAGGAGCTACCCATGTGTGAAGAACTTTTAATGCAGAAGTTTGTATAGAGTTATTTTGTTTAAAGAATCCTGCTGGTCTCAAGCTTTAGAGTGTACCTTTTACATTAATCCATCTGGAATTTATTTTTGTATATTTTAAAATGTAATCATACAGCAGAGAGAGAAGAAGTGCCACTTCACATGGTCCCAATATGTACAATATTCCTTTAATAAGGTTTTGTTAAATAACACCAGTCCCCCAATAACATAGTTCGAGTTTCAATTACCATGGCATATTAAGTATGAGTAATTGCATGAAGTGCAGACTTCACTGCTAGCTTTTCAGTTCATAAATCATGGTGTAAATAACAGATAGGTAGTTCAGTGACCATTCATGTCACTCTTTCAAGGTTTGTCTGTGATTGGTCACTATATAACCACTACTCAGTTCCCACACAGACAACAAAGTGTCTAGTTTGTTGCATTTTGGTTTCCCAATGGCAAATTCAAGTAATAATTTACAAAGATGGATAATCAAAAGAGGGAACCGGGCAATAAATATAAAACTGCAGTGAATAAATGAGAAGTGATAATTCTGGAAGTAAAATTCAAATTGAACATAGAGATATAGAAAGAAACCATGAGAATATTGTCTTGGCCATGGTACCAGACTCGAGATAGGCTGTCAGGTGAAATGAGTAAAGACAAACTTATGGCCATAAATAAGGTAAGTGTGACAAAAAGAATACAGATGTCTTCAAGAAAGTGAGAGCCAAAACCTTCGCATTAAACAAATTTTTAGAGATTATCTCACAACATAGAAAGTACAAAACTGTTGACAGCTGATTCAAACTTTAAAAAGAGTATAATAATTTGTTAAGACATAGAAAAGATACTTCCTAGAATGCATTGGGGAAGATTCCTTCCTCCTCAATTTTTTGGAATAATTTCTGCAGTATGGGAATAAGCTCTACACTGAAGGTTTAATAGAATTCTGGTGTGAAACCATCCAGACTTGGGCATTTTTTTGTTGAAAGATTTTTTTATTGTTTCTTTCATCTCAGTGGTTAAAAATGGTCTGGTCTGGAGATCTATTTCCTCCTGGCTAAGTCTAGGAAGAGGGTATGATTCCAAATATTGATCCATTTCCTTCACATTGTCAAATTTCTGGGCATAGACTTTCTTGTAGTATTCAGAGATAATCTCTTATATCTCTGTGGCATCTGTTGTTTTTCCCCCTTTATCATTTCTGAATGAGGTGACCAGAGATTTTACTTTTCTATTTCTAGTTACTCTGCCCAAAGGTTATCTATTTTATTTATTTTTTTCAAAAAACTAACTCCTTGTTTTATTAATTTTTTGAATAATTCTTTTGTTTTCAATTTCATTAATCTCTGACTTAATTTTGGATATTTCTTTTCTTCTGCTGGGTTTTGGCTTAGATTGTTCTTCTTTTTCGAATTCCATAAGATGGCTTGTGAGTTTGATGATGCACTCTCTTTCTGTTTTTTGGATATAGACATCTAAAGCAATGAATTTTCCTCTCAGGACTGCTTTTGCTGTATCCCATGGGTTTTGGTAGCTTGTGTCTTCGTTGTTGTTATGCCCAAGGAAGTTAATGCTTTCTTCTTTTATTTCTTCCTTCATCCAACTGTCATTTGGCATAAGGTTGTTTAATTTCATGCCATTGTATGGGGTTGAACATTTTTGTTGGAGTTGAATTCCACCTTTAATGCCTTGTGGTCTGAGAAGACACAAGGTAGAATTTCAATTCTTTTGATTCTGGTAAGGTTTGTTTTGTGTCCTAGGATATGAACAATTTTAGAGAATGTTCCATGGGTGACTGAGAAGAGTGTATATTTTTTAGCTTAGGGATGGAATGTTCTATATGCATACAGTTGTTCTAGGGTCTCATTTAAGTCCCTTATATCTTTAATTTCTGTTTAGAGGATCTGTTCAGCTCTGTAATAGGAGTGTTAAAGTCCTCTGTTATTATGGTTTCATATGTCATATTGCTCAGACTAATTAAGGTCTGCTTCTAGAATCTGACAGCATTTAAGTTGGGTATATAAATATTTAGAATTAAAATGTCTTCTTGTTGTATTCTTCCCTTGACCAATGTGAATTATCCATCTTTGTATTTTTTGACTTTAGTTTCTTTAAATCCACTTGAATCTGAAAATAAGATTGCAACCCCTCTTTCCTTCTGGATTTTGTTAGCCTGAAAAATTGTTTTCCAACCCTTAACTCTGAGTTTTGTCTTTTGAGGCTAGGTGTGCTTCCTGAAGACAGCAAATGGATGGCTTATGTTTTTTTATTCAATCAGCCAGTCTATGCCTCTTCAGTGGGGAATTTAAGCCATTAACATTTATTGAGATAACTGATAAATATAGTAGCATTCTATTCATTTTATTTTGTGAAAGTCCATTGCCTATTTCTATGTTTTGCATCATTGTAGAAGCTAGGTTCTGTCCTGTAATTCTGGGTGCTTACTTTGCTTGTGGTCCACTGTGATGGTCAGTGTGTAGAATGGTTGAAGTATCTCCTGTAGAGCTAGTCTTGTTGTGGTAAATTTCTTCAGTGTTTGCATATCAATAAAAGATTTGATTTCTCTGTAAATTTTAAAGCTTAGCTTAGCAGGATATAGAATTTGGGGCTTGAAATTATTTTGATTAAGTAGATTAGATGACCATTGTCTTCTGGGTTGAAAAGCTTCATTAGAGAAGCCTGCAGTGACCCTGATGGATTTGCCTTTGTAAGTCAATGGGTGCTTCATCCTGGCAGCTTGTAGGATCTTTTCTTTTGTCTTGACTTTGGACAGGTTCATCACAATGTGTCTTGGAGAAGGTCTATTTGAGTTGAGACAATCTGGATTCCGATATATAGGAGTGTGTCAGAATCTTGGGTGATATTTGGGAAATTTTCATTTATAATATACTCTAGTATGACTTCCATTCCTCTGGGGCATTCTTCTTCCCCTCTGGGATACCTGTAACTCATATGTTTGAATGCTTCATGAAGTCCCATAATTCTGTCAGTGAACATTTTGCTTTTTCTCTTTTTTCTGCCTCTAACTATCTGAGTTATCTGAAGAGTCCTCTACCTCTAAGATACTTTCTTCTGCATGGTCTAATCTTTTTATGAGACTTTCTACTGGATCTTTAAGTTCCCTAATTGACTGCTTCAATTCCTTCAGCTCTGCTATATCCTTTCTATTTTCTTCATATTGTTCATCTCTTACTTGATTCTGTTTCTAGATTTCCTTTTCATTATTTTCCACTTTCTCATCAATTTCCATCATTTTTTCATCATCTGTATTTTAAATTCCCTTCTATCATTTCTAACATTTCTTCATAAGTGGAAACCACTGCAGTAACTACCTCATGGTCTCTTGGGTAGGTAAGGGGGTTGCTCTGGACTGTTTTTTCATGTCACCAGAATTTTTCTGCTGATTCTTCATCATGAGTTTTTTCTTTTATCTGTTTCCTTGCCCTAATTTTCTTTCACTTTCTCTTGCTCTTTAAGTTACTGTGCCTCTGACCTAAGGTTTTGAAGCACACATTGCACTGATACGAACCAGGACAAGACCCAACTAAAAAAGTAGAACTTTTCAAACCAATTTCACTAATGAATATAGATGCAAAAATTCTCAAAAAAATCTAGCCAATAGATTACAGCATATCATCAAAAAGTCATACATCATGGTTATGTAGATTTTATCCTAGGGATGCAAGGCTGGTTTAACATATGCAAGTCCATAAATGTTATCCACGATATTAACAGAAGCAAAAAAAAAGAACATATGATCCTCTCAATAGATGCAGAAAAAGCATTTGATAAAATCCAGCATGCTTTTCTAATTAGAACACTGAAGAGTATAGACATATGTGGCACATTTCTTAAACTGATTGAAGACATGAAGACAGCTACGACAAACCCACAGCTAATATCATACTAACTGGAGTAAAATTGGAAGCTTTCCCATTAGAACTAGAACCAAAGCAATCCTCTATCACCACTAGTATGCAACATAATGCTGGAAGTTCTAGCCAATACAATCAGGCAAGAGAAGGAAATAAAGGGTATCCAAATGGGAACAGAGGAGGTCAAACTTTCCCTCTTTGCCCACAGAAACCCACAAGACTCCTGGAAGTCATCAAAAAATACAGTAATGTCTTGGGCTGCAAAGTCAATTTCCATAACTCAGTGGCCTTTATATACATCAGTAACAGCCAAGATGAGAGGCTAATTAAGGACACAATTCCCTTCACCATAGGTTCAAAGAAAATGAAACAGCTAGCAGAAGAGATGAAGGACCACTATAAAGAAAATTATGAAACCCTAAGAAAAGAAATAGCAGAGGATATAAACAACTGGAAGAACAGGGAAGTGCCTGTGACTCAGTGGGTATCCCATATACTGAGGGAGATAGTTCAAACCTGGCCCTGGCCAAACCACAAGAAAAAAATTGCCAGGCATTGTGGCAGGCACCTGTAGTTCCAGCTACTCAGGAGGCTAAGGTAAGAGAATCACCTGGGCCCAGGAGTTGGATGTTACTGTGAGCTGTGTGATGCCAGGGCACTCTACCAAGGGTGATAAAGTAAGACTCTGCGTCTACAAAAAAAAAAAAAAAAAAAAAAAAAAAGGAATAACATCCCATCCGCATGGTTAAGTAGGGTAGGAAGGATCAACATTATTAAAATGTCTATACTTCCCAAAAGTATAGAGTGCTTCCCGAAAGCACTCTACAGATTCGATGCAATTCCTGTTAAAATACCAACATCATACTTTCAAGACTTGGAAAAAATAATTCTTCGTTTTGTATGGAACCAGTAAAAGCCATATATAGCTAAGGCAGTTCTTGGTCATAAAAAGAAAGCTGGGGGCATCAGCATACTAGACTTCAGGCTGTACTACAAGGCCATAGTGGTCAAAATAGCATGGTACTGGCACAAAAATAGAGACATAGACATTTGGAATCAAATAGGAAACCAGGAAATGAAACTAACATCTCATAACCACCTAATCTTTGATAAACCAAACAAGAAAATACACTGAGGGAAAGTATCCCTCTTCAATAAATGGTGCTGGGAGAACTGGATATCCACATGTAAAATACTGAAACTAGACCTGCACCTTTCTCTACTCACAAAAATTGATTCAAGATGAATAAAAGACCTAAATTTAAGGCATGAAACAATAAAAATCCTCAAAGAAAGCATAGGAAAAACACTTGAAGACATTCATCTGGGGAAATACTTTATGAAAAACACTTCCATGGCAATTGCAACAACAACAAAAATAAACAAATGGGTCTTAATTAAAATGAAAATTTTCTGTACAGCTAAGGAGACAACAACCAAAGCAAACAGACAATGGGACAGGATGTTTGCATATTTTGAATCAGACCAAAGCATGATAACTAGGATCTACAGAGAACTCAAATTAATCCACATGAAAAAACTAACAATCTGATATATCAATGGCAAGAGAGATCTCTAAAGAAGATAGGCAAATGGCTAATAAACAGGAAAAAAATGCTCATCGTTCCTAATTATTAAAGAAATGCAAATCAACACCACTCTGAGATATCATATAACCCCAGCGAAGGTGGCCCACAAAGAAAGTAGGGAGAACCCTCAAAGAACTCAAGCTAGACCTCCTATTTTATCCTGCAATCACTTTACTGGGCATCTACCCAGAAGAAAAAAAAAGTGCTTTTATCATAAGGACACTTGCACTAGACTATTCACTGCAGCTCAATTTACAATTGCCAAAATGTGGAAATAGCCTAAATGCCCACCAACCCAGGAATGGATTAACAAGCTGTAGTATATGTATACCATGGAATACTATTCAGCCATTAAAAAAAATAGAGACTTGGGGAGGAGCCAAGATGGTGATCTGTAGCCAGCTTTCCCCAGAGGTTCCCATCCAGAAAGAGAGTTAAAGGACAGAAACTCAGCAAGAAAGTCAATGGTCAAAAGAGCCAAAAGAAAAGGTCGAAGAGTGCACATCAACCCCTCTGGGGCGACCTGAGACCCCGAGGACACAAACAAAAAGCTCAGATTTCAATCCAGAGTAACAAATTCTCAAAGGTAAGACAAAGAACAGCTGAAAATAAGACAGAGGCACTTAACCCCACCACACCAAGAAGGTCCCCAGTTTCACAAACATTGGCAAAACTCCAGGGGAAAAAGTACAGACACCAGTCCAAGCTTTTAAGCAAAGAACTGGTCAATCACTACTCCTAGAACTCCCAGCCCAAATTGTTCTTATCGACTCATCTAGCCAAATGGTGTAAAATTAATCATGGGGCGGAATCAACGAAAAAACTCCGGAAATATGAACAACCAGACTAGGTCAAACCCCTAAAGGAATAATCTGGCAGACACAAGCGAGTACTCTATGCATAAACAGATGGCTGAAATGTCAGAAATTGAATTCAGAATTTTGATTGCAAACAAGATCAATAAAATAGAAGAAAAGTTGGATTTAGAAATTCTGGGTGCATTTCAAAAATTGTCTCAAGAATTCACGGAATTCAAAGACCAAATGACCAAAGATTTGGACACATGGAGGCTAGAAATTGCAGCCCTCAAAGATCTGAGAAACAAAGTAGAATCCCTCAGCAACAGAATGGAGCAAGCAGAAGAAAGGATTTCTGATACGGAAGACAAAGCTTTCAAATGCTCCCAAACTGACAAAGAGGTAGGAAATGGAAGGCAAAAACAGATCATTCTCTCAGACAGCTCTGGGATAACTCGAAGAAAACCAACATTCACCTTATAGGGATACCTGAAAACGATGACATGGCATCACAGGACCCAGAGTCTCTTCTCTATGAGATTATGAAAGAGAATTTTCCAGACATGCCAAGAGATTCTGAAATTCAGATAGCAGACAGTTTCAGAACCCCAGCCCGACTCAACCCGAATAACACACCCCCCAGGCACATGATAATTAAGTTCACTAAAGTTAATATGAAGGAGAAAATTTTGAAAGCAACCAGACGTAAGAAATCTATAACCTACAAGGGGAAGAACATTAGAATAATCGCAGATCTCTCTGATCAAACCTTTCAAGCAAGAAGAGAATGGACATGGGCTTTTAATCTCCTAAAACAAAATAACTTTCAACCCAGGATCTTGTATCCAGCTAAACTGAGTTTCATTTATGATGGAGAAATTAAATACTTTAATGACATCCACATGTTGAAGAAATTTGCCATAACTAAACCAGCTCT
>CAUYON010016728.1:0-19771 GCA_963573935.1 Arctocebus calabarensis
TGCCCCTTTTGGACCTTGGTTCTGTTTTTTTTAAGGTTTAAAACTTGGCCCCCCCCCCCCCCCCGCAAAGCAGCTCTAAACCTGAAGGGGAGGAGGAGTTTCAGCCTCAGTGGAGAAGGGGCAGGAGCAAGTCAAGAACAGCTGTAGAAAGTGAAAGAGGAGGGGTGAGTTTTTGGAAAGCCAATACTTTGTCCTCTGCTGCAGAGCTGGGGGACCCCGTGGAGGCTTGGGGAGAGGCTGGGTCTTCACAGGAGGCAGAATGGCAGTCAGGGCCTGAGAGTCTCTCCCATGCGAATGGTGGTGTCTGCCCACCTGAAAGCCGGCACGATCATTCTCTTGAGGGGCGAGTAAAGGTGTGTCCTTGATGGTGGTGGGGGTGACATCCTGTGGGGATGCTGTGTGGAGTCCACACAGAATGGAAAGAATGGAGAACAGAGGTACAGCTTTCACTGGGCACAACCAGCCAGAAGCGAAGGTCCTCTGAGGCCTCCGGGGCAGTGACCTGTTGCAATTTTCCTTGGCGACCTGACGGGTCAGGAGGTCTCTACCAGGGGCTTGGTTAAACCATAAGCTGAGAACAGCTGGGGTTAGAACTCAGGGGTTCAGGGTGAGTAAGGAGGTTAGATCAGCAGGTGAGACCTGGAGTGACCCCCTAGGCAGGGGTAGCCCAGCCAGGGGAGGGTCGGGGGCTCCTGGAGTTCCTGAGCAGCTCAGGTACAGTAGTCCTAATGGGTGACTCAGCCTGAGGGTCCATGCAGAACCACCAGTGGGCTTCCAGTCCTCGAGGCTTGCTCCCTTGGCTCATTCCCTCCACTCGGTCCATGGGCCAGCATGCCCAGCAGTCTTGTGCCCCCAGACCCCATTGGCCTCCTTATGTAGAGGCTCTTCTGTATCCCTGTTGCCCTCGTGAACCCTCTTCCTCTTTCCTGGTCCCATTCTTGTCCTAGGAGGCCATGCTCTCCTTTGATCATCCTGAACCCTGGAGGGGTTGCTCAAACTAATGCCCCCACCTGCTGTCCTGTGGTCCTGCCCCACCATGTCTGCCTATGCCACCCAGGACTACCCAGAAGTTCAGAAATTGCCTCTGCCTGCCTGTTAGAGAAGAAGCACAATGAGAGGGATGCTTCTCCAGGCAGGGAACCAGTGCTGTCCCACCTGGGCCTGCAGACTCACTGAGCTCTGCTCCCTGGTAACTCCTCAGCATCATGGGCCAGAGGGTCCTAGGAGGTGAGCACTGTGTCCTGTGCTCACCATGTCTCTGACACCAAATATGTGGGCTTTCCACATCAAGTGGTTCTCTAATTCTCTGTGGACCCCATCTGCCACCCTCTGATTTAATTCATGCTGACACTAACTACCTGGAGTGTGTGCAGACACCAATTATACCACCTTGGACACCAAGCACAAGAACTGGGTCTCCTGATTACCCACACTTTTGTCCAACTTGGCTGTAGATTGGGGTTCCCATTCCCTTCTCCTTAGGGAATTTGCTTTAACAGCTCACAGTACTCACTTAGCGTTGACCAATTTATTGTAAAGGATATAATAAAGGATACAGACAGGCAACCAGGTGAAGCGATACATAAGCTGTGCTCCAGAAGGGTTCTGAACATGGGAGCCTCTTGCTTTTGGAGCTGGTGTGTGCCACCATCCCAGCATGTGCATATGTCCACCAGCCTGGGTCCTCCCTGAACAGTGTAGCTCAGGGATTTTACGGAGGCTTCAGCACACGGGCGTGATCGATTACTAACTCAACCTCTGGCCTCACTCCCTTCCCAGAGCATGGGGTCGGTATAAAAGTTCCAAACTTTTCATCATGGCTTGGTCTTTCTGATGACCGGCCCCTGCCCTAAAGCTGCTCAGGAGCCCACTAGGACTTGCCTCAGTAGATGCTCCCATCACCTAGGAAAGGCCAAGGGATTCAGGAGCTCTGTGTCAGAGCTGGAGGCAGAATGTTACTAGAGTAATATTTTGTTGCTTGAAGAACATCCTTAGCAATGATGTCAAAGCAGATTTTGAAGTAACGTTTCAATGGCTTGGTACCATTTATCATGCAGAAAATTTATTCAGCCAATCCCTCAAATCATGTCAATTTGTTTTTGTTATTCTATGTGACATGACTGGAAATAGTCTAACACTTTAGTGCCTAACTTTTCTTGTTTTTTTGCATACCTGGGATTGTTTTGGGGGGATCAAGCGCTTAAATGATAATTGGTATTGTTAACAAAGGTTATACCAGATGCCCACTCTCGCTCCCCAGCAGTTGAATGCAGACTACTTACTCATTTCTAGACGAGTGGCTTTCAAATTCCTTTGACCATGGCCCAAAGTAAAAGGTACACTTTTTATTACAACCCAGTATTTATAAACATTTACATACAAAAAAGAAAAAAGAAATTTCATAAAACAGTATTGGCCTCACTATTATGATGTGCTTTCCTATTTTGTTTTTATTTATTTATTTATTTTTTTGTGGAGACAGAGTTTCACTTTATCATCCTCAGTAGAGCGCCGTGGCGTCACAGCTCACAGCAACCTCCAAATCCTGGGCTTAGGCGATTCTCTTGCCTCAGCCTCCCGAGTAGCTGGGACTACAGGCACCCCACAACACCTAGCTATTTTTCTGTTTTTCAGTTTGGCTGAGGCCGGATTTGAACCCGCCACTTTTGGTATGTGGGGCTGGTGCCCTACCCACTGAGCCACAGGCACTGTCCTATTGTGTTTTTATTGTTATGTTGTTTTAACAAAAGCTAGTTGTGATGCATTAAATTGACTTCATGACTTCCTGGGGTATCACATCCTGCTGTTTGCAAAATAGTGTAGACACACTGGTCAATCAGAAATGGCCTTTGCTATGCCTAGCTGAGAGCCATGGGTCAGCAGAATGTCTGTGGTAATAAAAAGAAGCTGAAGTTTCAGGGGGAATATATGTTCTAGCCCAGGATGTAGTGTGGCTTCTGCTGACACCAAAATATCTGATAATTTTGTTTTCACTGGAATACTACTAATTTGGCTTTTTGGAACTTAAGATTTTCTGTTTCCAATGGGACAGAAATAAAAGCCTTTAAGTGTCTCCTAAGCAACAACCCTTACAAAAAGTGATGAGTTCTTTATATTTGCTTGGCTCGTCTTGGACAAGCTTGCCCTTGGGGAGGAGGAATGAATGTGTACAGCAGCTTCTCAGTATAGCCTTGGTGGGGGTTCACACTCTTGAACTGCTCAGTGGAAACCTTTGGATTCTGTAGCTTCACAAATTTGGATTCTGTAGTTTCCATAACACTTGCTAGTTGATTTTAATAACATTATCTCCCTGTGTTAGAAAATCATGAGAAGGTCTTTTTTATTTTTTGAGACAGAGCCTCAAGCTGTCACCCTGGATAGAGTGCTGTGGCATCATAGCTCACAGCAACCTCCAATTCCTGGGCTCAAGCGAGTCTCCTGCCTCCGTCTCCCAAGTAGCTGGGACTACAGGTGCTCCCCACAACGCCCGGCCATTTTTTTGGTTGCAGCCATCATTGTTGTTTGGCGGGCCCAGGCTGGATTCGAACCTGCCAGCTCAGGTGTACGTGGCTGGCGCCTTAGCCCATTGAGCCACAGGCGCCGAGCCCATGAGTAGGTCTTAGGTTGATTATTTCTACAGGAGCCTCTGCAATTCTTGCTTTCTTGAGAGGATGGGCTGAATGTTGCAAGAGTGATACTTTGTTGGCTGAAGAACAGTCTCAGTAGTGAAGCAGATAAATGCAGAGTACAAACAGAAGGGAAACTCTGGAATTAAATCATATTTTAGCATTTACCTCTTTTATTTCTGAGCTCTAATTTTTCTAATTATCTCTACCTTTGCTGCTTAGTCTTATCACTTTTTGTTCATAAAACCTGACATACATGAGATTTTACACAGAAAAGAATTGTTTTGCAAAATATGATCATGAAATGAACAACACAGGTTGGAATTTCCTTAGTTCATGTACATACGAGAACTTCATAGCCTTAATGACTGCAGAGTTAACATCATTGCTGAGTATTGCTAGGTTCTCTTTATGTGTGGAATGGTATACGAGGTACGTGTTCCCAAAGGCTGGGTAACATGAGGGGGACATTGTGCACTCCATGGAATTGGGAGGTCCTGAGATTTCAGCCAAATGAACATTAGGGGGCTTGAGATGCCAACTAGTAGGCAGCAGATACTCTCTTGCCTGAAACAACCAAAAAATTCACGATATATATATATATATATATGCACACACACACACACACACACACATATATATATATATGCACTAAACAGTTTATAAGATCCCAGACATCAGTCAATGAAGAACAGTGATCTTTGAAAAGAGAAAATAAACCAGATAAACCGTACAATATTCCCAGTTTGCTGCCTTGAGAGAGTTTTCAGGCCATGCCTGAGGAAGGGAAACTGAGGCAGAGCCCAGAAAATTCCCTAAAGACATGAGGCTGAGCACACAAGGAGATGAAAGCATGCTGAGTTTATAGGACAGAATAGAGGACAGGGAAGAACTGGACAGGGAGAAAAATCAGAGTTCTGCAGCAGGTACCCTCGAATAGTCAGCCAAATATTGACTAGTGCATGTGTGTGAGGAAATGACTCCAGGATGAGGAAAGAATCACCCAAAAGGATGATAGGGAAGAGGATCCAGTGTTCACACGGGACTTGGGAATGGTGGCTTTTCCAGCCAGTCTGGAATATCTGAAGACTCACACCTTGATGAAAAACAGGAATGCTGTGTATAAAAGAACAAAGATCAGGATGACAGCAGATTACTCATTAGAAACACGACAAGTAAGGTGACAGTAGAACAACATCTTTAAAGAACTGAAAGGAAAAAGAAATCAATCTAAAATTCTATATCCAACAAAATGAGGCTTCAAAAACAAAGGTATAATACATTTTTTCAGACTTGCAAAAGTTAAATGAATTCATCACCAATAGATCTCTACTGTAAGAAATATTGAAGACAATTCTTTAGATAGAAGAAAAATGACATTAGATAGAATATGGATTAACACAGAGGAATGAAAAGCACCAAAAAATAGTAACTGTATGGATAAGTTCGGGATTTTATCTTAGTATTTAAATCTCTTAGAAAGATAATCAACTGTTTAAACAAAAATAATAAAAAGGTAATGTGAGATTTATAAAAAACTATGTAAAAGTAAAATACATGACAACCAGAGCATAAAGGCCAGGAGGGGAGAAAAGGAAATACTGTAAGGTTCCTTAACTCTCTGTGAAGTCATATAATAGCACTTCAAAGTAGATGGTAATAAGTTAAAGATTTATACTATCAACCCTAAGGCTAACTCTGAAAATATATATATTCCATGTTCTATGGGGTTGCTGCTGCTGCCAAAAAAAATTAATAAAATAATACAACAAAGATATAGCTAATGAGATGGAATTATAACAATATTAAGTTAATCTAAAGAAGGCAGGAAGAGAGGAAATTTGGAAGAATGAAATAGAGCAAAATGACAAGCTTAAACCTGCCCATATTGATAAATACTTTATCTGTAAATATCCTAATTAAAAGGGAAAGATTGTCAGATTGAGTTAAAAAGCAAGACCCAACTATACAAATATAAAAACACTTCAAATATAAAGACATAAACAGGTTAAAGGTAAAAGGATAGAAAAACAGACACCATGCTAACACTAGTCAAAGGAAAGCTGAAGTGACTATTCAGACAAAGTAAATTCCCAAAGACTGTTTCTCAGGACAAATAACATCATTTCATGGTGACCAAGAACCCAGTTCATCTAGAGGATATAATAATCCTAAATGGTGGCTACCAAATAACAAACCTATGAGGTAGCTACTTTGGTCATGCCCACTTTACAGATGAGGAAACTGAGGCTCTGAGCAGTTGGACAAGCTAAGCTCCCACTGATTCCCAGAGGATCCGAAGCCCGATGTGTCTGACCTCAGAGCGCATGTTGCTGTGGCAAAGCTAAGTCCAGGGGAGAGTGGAAAGTCACAGGGGGCCCCATGGCAGCTTCCCTGTGTGGAATGAGCAGGAGCCACTGGATGAAAGAGACCCTATTGCTCCCTGCATTTGCACACAGATCCCACTCCAGCTTTACAAGCCTCTTAATGTTAGGAAGTCCAGACCTCCCAAAGATGAAGCGCTAAACTCCACGGGCCTTCATGCTTGAGATACTCCAGACCTGTCGCACCTACTGGTTCTTCAGCCCAAAGAAAAGGCAGATACTTCCCAAATCAGACACAACACCTGCAGCAACCAAGACCCAAGCGTGCCCTGGCCTGGGCCACCACGGCTCTTTGCTTCTCATTTGTTTTTGTTTGTGGTCATCGTACAGTCATCCTTCCTGTATGTGCAGGCACCTTTGTAAGTGCTTTCCTTACATAGTATAACTAACCTAATTCTCACATTAAGTGAATGCTGTTATTAGTCCTACTTTACACAGTGAGGGAACTGAGGCCAGAGAGATTGGATAACTTGCACAAGGGCAAGCACGAGGAAGTGGCAGAGCCAGGTTTCAAACCCAGAGAGTTCGTCTCCAGAGCCCAAATTCCAGATCATGCTGTCTTGCAAATTGGGTTGTGCTGACTTCTGCCCTCCCTGCTCCAGAACACAGCTGAGTTCTCCTTAGTGAGATAAGCACAGTTTGAATCTAACCTGTGCCTTTGTCACTGTGCGAGCCAGGCAGGTTCCTCATTTCCTGCGCCTCAGGTTCCCGGTGTTGTCCATGGTGCGTCTTGCCGAGCTGCCCAGTGATGAGCATTAGACCGGACCTTCCTGTGGTGGTGGAAGTCGCCCAGCAGGACCAGCCCTTCTTTATCCTGTTAGATCTCTGATGATTTCCTGCTGTTTCGTCCTGTGTACAGCTGAGGGAGGCAAGGTAGGATTTGCGTAGATGGCTTACCCCAAACCACTCTGGTGAGTTGCAAGAGGCTGGAACAGGAGCTGGCAAAGCCCGGCCTGCTCTTGGCACACAGCAGGGTGACGTTCCCAGTGGCCAGTGCTTCATGCTTACACATGTTTCGCGTTTCGGCTTCTCATCTCAGTATGTAAGTGGAGAACCAGACTGGCCTCCTTTGGATGTGATGAAAACCCTCCACCTGCCCACGTGGGAACGCTGCCTTCGCTGTTCTCGGTTGGCCCCTGAGAGCCGAACGCCGCCGGCTCTGATGAGCTGCGTGACTCAGGCCTGGGCCTCTTCTCTTTGTTTCTCACCTCCTTGCTTATCGGGGCCAGAAAGTCCTGAAGACTGTTGAAGTTAGCTGTACTTTCACACTTCCTGTTTTTCCCATATTCAAGCTAACCTAGATTGAATTTCCTAAACTCCTCGAGACAAGGGTAAGAGAAACGGCCCTGGATTCCTTGTTTCTGCCTCATGGGGAGAGGGGACATCCTGACAGATGGGCTAGGTGGCCTGTCATGGAAGGGGTGGGTGCCCCTGGGTTTGGTGAGGGTGAGGTGTCATGGTCAGGGCCCTGTGACCTTGAACTTTACCACAGGGAGCCTCAGTTTCCTTATCTTTCAGGGCCTAGAACGTGGTAGTGACTCAATAAATACTTGCTTTTCCTTCCCTCCCCTTTGGCTGGATGTGATGACAGATTGCACTGTGGGGTCTCAACTCTGCCCTTCCCTTTGCTTCTCCCCCACTGTGGCCCATTAAGACACATGTGGGCGCCTCCTGGTTAGGGACTGCAAAGGGGCAGCTTTGAGCCAAGAAGGCGAGTCACGTCCTCCACCAGTGCTGACTCCAAAGCATCAGGGTCTACAGAAGGGTGGGGACCTCAACACACCGTGTGGTTCCTACTGCCCCTCTGCTGGGCTAGACCGGGTGCTGGGGCCCAGCTGCCCACTGGGTCTTACACAGTGTGTCTTGTCCCTTGAGGGCTGTGCCCTCTGGGGCCGTCTTGTCTCTGCTCCCAGCTGCTCCCTTACTCCTCAGCGTGTTTCAGAATCTCCAACCCCTCTCCCTGCCAAAAAGCAGTACTGGCCAAAGCAGAGTAAAGAAAGAGCTGTACAAAATTAGAGCAGAATGAAGTCTCAGGAAAGATCTGCAACCCGCCCCGGCATGATGATAAGGTTATCAGCTCCTTTCACGTTAGACAGGGAGCTGCTGTTTGCTGCTTGGAAATGTCACCCAGCTGGGTGATGACTAAGTAATTATATTTAATGATTGCATAAGACAATGCTGAGGAAACTGCAAGGGTTTGTCAATTTTTTTTAAAGTGGAGAGATGCAGAAGCCTGGCTTGTTCAGTAGACTCAGTCCCAGGACAAGTTCCTCGGGGAGACTCAGCACCACCTCATTCATCTGGCATCAACCAGCCCTTGGAACAGAGTCAAGGCCTGAAATAAACAAAACAGATCACTGGGAATCCCAGAGAGATGTCACAAAGCCTGTGCGCTGCAGCCCAAGCCCTAACTCCACTCCTGAGGGGTCCTGGCTGCCTCCTTCCTGCTGTTGACACTCACTTGTGGCTCCAGGTTTACCGGGGTGGCGTAGGAGGGGAAGAGGACTTTCTGAAGGTGCTAAAAGCACTCAGGGGCATCTGCTGGAGCCAAAGAAGATTCAAAACAACTAGAACATAAATCAGACTCAGAAATCCTGGCGTATGGTCGGTCCCTGCTCATCCAGAACAGAGAGTCCTCCACAGTCACTAGAGGGCCACCTCTCTGTCCTGGATACTGCAAACTGACTGTTCTCTGGGGCAAAATAGCTAGTCTTTGTTTCAATGCCGAGATTCTCACAGCAATGCCCTGGACATGTATCTTTTCAGAACACACCAGCAGGTCAGCCTGACTTAGATCTGACATGGCAGAGGCCATTTTGTTCCTTATCCAATATCTTAAGAAGAAACAGCAAAGCAAAGTGCTGATTGGTACCTTGATCATGTGTGGCTACAAGTCCCACTGGCTGGGGTTGGGTACGTTAGCAAGACAGGTGAGTGGCGCCAGGCAACTGGTGGTAGGTGAGAGGAGTTCAGGGTCTGTGGCAGGTTCTGGCAGACCTGAGAAGGGTCTGTCTGGTCAGTATTGACATATCCCCCCTGGCAGAAGGGCCTTTTCAGTGTTACTGTGACATTATCAGCCAGATTCTTTGCTTAGCTCCATCCTCATTTTTCTGCGACACCACCTGGCTTCTCTCTAGCTCCTGCCCTTTCCATTTCTTCAGCCTGAGATCTATTTTTCTAGAGGGGTTGACACCCTTCAAGAAGAATCCTAGCATTCTGGGCTCTGGATCAGGCTCCTCTTCACCTCTGTGGCTCCTTTGGCATTATGCTCACAGAAACCTGTCTGGCTGTTGGGATTTACAACGACAGCACAATAATAATCACTGTGTCTATAAATGATTCAGTGTGCTACGATTAGAGGAATCCACTCTTATTTTCTGAAAGAAGTTTTTATTTTGGACTCTCTGACAGTTCTCAGAGCCACTGCTAGATAAAATGCTAGAGGCCTGTGTGCGTGTTGCCCCCTTACGTCCTCTTCCTGTCCTGTGAATACGCATTACTATCCCTACGGTTCTCCCATGGGGGGAAGAACTAAGACTAGAAGTGAGATATAATTTATCCAGATAACCTTTGCACAGACAAAGGTTATAATTCAGGCCTTCCAAAGCCAAGGCTATTGTCCCTAATTAAGGACCTTGCTCCCCCTTTGTTTGGTGCTATGGGAACTGGTATCTTTGTTCCCTGGCCCTCTGGGTTCTGTGTTAATGAATATTCTAGGCTTAATACTCATTTAAAATAATAAGTGACTTTGAAACAAATCTGTGTCTTTTGCTGTTTATCTGTGGTCTCTAGAAAAAATCGCTGTCTTGTGAGAAAGTCCGTATGTCATCTCTGTGAGTGTCTTATGTTAGCAGGGCCTATCTTGTCAGGCGAATTAGGAGGCGTGAGTAGCAGGCAGTAAAACTGACCCTCACCACTGACCTGATAAAGAAAAGAGAAATTGCCAGAGTGACCCAAGGATAATCTATTTTGTTGGCAACGTTCCTTTGGAAGTCTCAGCCCAAACTTTTAAGGGCATAAACAAGGCGATTATAAATTTCATACGCAGTGGCTCGCATCCAGACATATGAGAGAGTAATAGGGAGAGCTGGCATCCATCCTGGACCAATTTGCCAAATTTGAGTCTACTGTATATTGTTGCTCTTTCTCATTTTACCCTCCCTCAAGATAGTTCATAACTCTCCAGAAGGGTTCAGCTCCTATCCCAGAGAGAAAACAAGGAGGAGGGGCAGAAGGAGGCTTCACAAGTTGACTTCTCAATCTGGGATCGGCTTAGTTAAGATTCTTTTGGATGCAAGTAAGAAAGGCCCATGGCAGACTTGCTCAAGCAAGAAAGGAGAATCCATCCAAGAAAGGAGAGAAGAGAGGATGTTCTTGAATTTAGGTCTCACGGGGACCAGGAGCTGGGATGGGGTTTGGAGTCCCGGCGTCTCTGCAGAAGGCCTCTCCATCTCTAGGGGCCTGTGGTTTCAGCCTTTACGCCTCCTGATTTCTGCCTGTTGCCCTTGTTCATCTTTGCATTTGTGGCTGCCCTTGGCCATGGAGTGTATAGCATCTTATTTCTAGCTATGCTCTGTGATGGTGTCTCACAGATCCAATGCTGAGTTCCCATCTCAATTTGAGTTGGATTTCTTCCAGACTCAGTCATTTTAGGTTAGGGAGTGGGCTCACATATCACGAACATGCCTGCTGGTGCCACGTCTCTGTGGGTGCTGAGACAGCTCTCAGACAATACTAGCTGAGTAAATACCTACTATAACATATGTATATTTTCTGAATAACGTTTTGTAGCTGGTATATAGAATGGAGTTTAATTTTATATGATGGTCTCATGTCCAACAACCTACAATCTGTTTATAGTTCTTTGTGGTTTCCTATGAAGATGTCATATCATCTGTGAAAAATGATAGCTTGGTTTCTTCCTTTACAATTATTTACATTTGTTTCTTTGTCTATATTTTTGAAGTGGTGAGGACCTCCAGTGCAATGCTTCAAAGAAGTGGTTGATAACAGGCACTTGTAGTTCATTCTTGACTATATAGGGATGGATGTGTTTACTCTTTCACCATTAAAAATATTATTTGGTGTGGGTATTTTGAAGACATTCTTTATTATGTGAAGGAAAGTCTGTTTTACCCTTAGTTAGAAGGAGGCTTGTGAGTGTGTGTGTGTTTGTGTGTTCATCTTTTTTAAAGATGAATATATTTGAATTTTATAGAATTATTTATCAGCTTGTATTTTATTCAGATAATTATACCTTTTCTTCCTTTAATCTGTTAATGTGAATTTACATTAACAAATTTACTAATGTTGACAAATCTTGAGTTTGAGGATATTCAACTTAGTCATTGGAGGGGTGTGCATGCTCGTTTGTGTGTGTGTATTTAATTCACTTACATTGCTGATTTTGTTTGCTGACAATTTAGTGTTTTCTCATCTGGGAGCATGCATTAAGATGTCCTGTGTCATTCCTTTCTAGGACCATGCTTATCTATTTTGGATATCCAAGATACACCACCCTCATTAAATGATTATTAATTTCTGGAAGAGTTTTCTAGAACTGAATTATCTGTTCCCTGACTATTTAGTACAAATAACCAAGAGTACAAATGTTCTCTTTCTGAAATTTTGTTTCTTTCCTGGCTATAAGATATTCATGTTTTCTATTCCTTCTTGTGTCTATTTTGATAATTTGTGTTTTTCTAGGAATCTGTCCATTTCTTCGTAGTTTAATAAAATTTATCAGTTAAAGTTCATGGCACCCTTTTATCTTTTAATTTATTTTTTTATTTTAGGTAAGATAAATTTTTATTGTTGAGGATTCATTGAGGGTACAAAGAACCAGGTTACACTGATTGCATTTGTTAGGTAAAGTCCCTCTTATAATTGTGTCCCATCCCCAAGAGGTGTGTCACATGACCAAAGACCCCCAACCCCCTTCCTCTTCCCTCTCCCTGTACCCCACTTCCCCCACCCCCTACTGTGTACTGGATCATCAATTGTCTTCCTATCAGAATTGAGTACATAGGATTCTTGCTTCTCCATTCTTGTGATGCTTTACTAAGAATAATGTGTTCCACTTCCGTGCAGGTTAATACAAAAGATGTAAAGTCTCCATCTTATTTAATGGCTGAATAGTATTCCACGGTATACATATACCACAACTCATTAATCCATTCCTGGGTTGGTGGGCATTTAGACTGTTTCCACACTTTGGCGATTGTAAATTCAGCTGCAATAAACAGTCTGGTGCAAATGTCCTTATGATAAAATGATTTTTTTCTTCTGGGTAGATGCCCGGTAATGGGATTGCAGGATCAAATGGGAGGTCTAGTTTGAGTTCTTTGAGGATTCTCCATACTTCCTTCCAAAAAGGTTGTATTAATTTGCAGTCCCACCAGTAATGTAGAAGTGTTCCCTTTTATCTTTTTAACTCCTACTGTATCCGTAGTTATATATACTCCTTTTGGCATTTCTAATATTGTTTGTTTTCCCCACCCTCCCTATCTTGTGATCTGTTTTTGTGGGATGCCCCACAAACAATCACTGGGATGCCCCCCTGATTCTTATTCATGTGTCAGCGCAGGAGCTTTCCCCACCGGCATACTGCTCCATCAGGCCTCTCCACCCCATCAGTCCCACACCATCTACTTGCTTGTCACGGGCCACCTCTCTCTTTCTCAGGCATATCCTCCTCTTGCCAAGCTCTCCATGCATACCCCACACCATCAGCTGCTCCCTTCTCTCTCCCCCTCTCTCTCACCACTTATGGTCTGTGATTTGTTCAGCGGTTAGTGTCATCTTTTAAAAACACAAGTCATGGGCGGCGCCTGTGGCTCAGCGAGTAGGGTGCTGGTCCCATATACCGAGGGTGGCGGGTTCAAACCCGGCCCCAGCCAAACTGCATCAAAAAATAGCCGGGAGTTGTGGCGGGCGCCTGTAGTCCTAGTTACTTGGGAGGCTGAGGCAAGAGAATCGCCTAAGCCCAAGAGCTGGAGGTTGCTGTGAGCTGTGACTGCACAGCACTCTACTGAGGGCAATAAAGTGAGACTCTGTCTCTTAAAAAAAAAACACACACACACACATACAAGTCATCTTACTCTAAAGCTTAGAATTTATTTTTAACTTTACTTTGCACCTAAACTAACATAAAATGAGTCCCCAAGATGGCTCCTGAAGCTGCAAGTGATTTGAACCCTGACTGCTCCCCAACCTTCTCTTGGAGCCACGCTCCCTCCCCAACCACCTGCTGCCCAGCCTTCTTCTGTGCCCCTTGTGCCTCAGGGTGTCTGAGCAGCTCTTTCAGATCCTTCCCAGCTCGGCTGAATTCCCTCCTCCAAGGTTCCAAGTTAAACAAGGCTTTTTAAAACCTTCCATGGCATCCAAGTTGGAGGATGTCTCTCTTACTGTTTTTCTCACAGACACCCCAATCTTTTCCTTTCGGGAACTTGCCACAGACTTTTCTTACCTATTTCTTTCTTTCTTTCTTTTTTTTGTCTACCTGATCAATGTCTGTCTCTCTTATGAGGATGGGGCCATGTCTGTGGTTCACTGTAAGGTTCACACAGTGCCTGAGACATAGGGAGCCTTGGTGCGTTTAGTGATGACGGATTCTCTTCCTCTTACTCTCCCAGGTCATAAATCCTGAGAGTGTGGAGCAACATCAACAGGGTCACCTGAAAGCATGTGGCAGGGTGGGATAACTTATCATTATTTTCTCTGGAACCTGAACTCCGAATCAAAGACCCAGCCCAAATCTTGGCTGCTATAGGAGGTGTTACAGGGAATCGCCACCCACCTGACTCCCCACCCATGCAGGTCCTCCACCACTGGGGACCGTGGAAGCAGATACGTATAGTTAATACAACTCTAAGACACAGTCCCTCCTGGGGGGCAGGTTAGTCTCCGTATTTTTAATCGGCCCTCCCCTAACAATTAGGTAAGATGGATTTCATCTGTTCCTTCTTCTTCACATTAACAAAATTTGCCCTCAATTTGTTTAAAAGGGAGGAGGAAAGCCTGTTTCTAATTTGTTCTGACACGTTTATTAAATGTAATCATACAGCAAAAAAATTCAGCCATGTTAAAAACAGCAGGAAAATATTAAACTTTCCTTGTACAAAGTTTGAATCATAAAATATGTTTTGCGGGGCTCTCACTGAAATAGGCCACAACCTCAGTGACATTCACAATTAGTTGCTAAGAGGCTCGATGTAACCCAGAAGGCAGAAAGCGGGGTAACTGTGCACTGAACGTGCGCTCTCTTCGTGGGGCGGGGTTCTGGGCTGTGATGCCCCTGAGGATCCTGCTGGCCGTAGGAACATGGGTGTAGAGTTCTCTCTGTTTCTTCCCTGTTTCCTCCTTCCTTCCTTTCTCAGGAGTAAAGCAAGCTCATGGAAAATATTTCTCACTTTCTTCTGGATGAATCCTGCTTCTTCCCAACTCCCTTTTCTCCCAGTTCCCCCATCTCAGTGAGAATAGGGAATAGACACATAAATGCCCCCATGCAGGACCCGATGTAGAGAGAAGCACAATGTCATTTTGTAACAGAACCCAAAGGTGCTATCCAGTGCTTGGAGTTGATGGCTTAGAAAAAGATTTTCCCAGACTCCAAAATATTTGTTCATTTTGGAAAAACAGCTAATCTTGATTTACTCTGGTTGTGAACAAATCAGATCTGAACAAACTTCACATACACACTGTGTTGTTCCGCCAGGGCCGCCCTACAAACGTCCGTAGACTAGGTGGCTTAAACAACAGGAATTTATTTTCTCACCTCTCTGGAGGCTGGAAGTCTGAGATCAAGCTGTGGGCAGGGTGGGTTCCTTCTGAAGCCTCCCTCCTTGGCCCGCAGATGGCCGTGTTCTGCCTGTGTCTTCAGATGGTCACCTCTGCGTGTGTCTGTCCTATGCTCTTCTTACAAGGATGTCGGCCATATTGAATTGGGGACACCCAATGACCTCCTTCAGTGTTAGTTCTGTAAAGGTCCTATTTTGAAATCTAGTCACGTTCTGAGGTAGTGTGGTTTGGGACTTTGCATATCAATTTTGAGGGACACAATTCAGTCTGCAATGTGCTCTCTATACTGTTTTCATAGTCCTCTCCAAAGTAAATTTTCAGTTTTCATCTGAAATATACCAGGGGCCAAATGATCAGGTCCTGCGAGGAGGAGATTCCCACCAGAGAAGTACACAGTGACAGCCCCGCCCCGCCCACCGCAGAGAGGCCGCAGCAGCCACGCATCCGCCCTGGGGAGCCCGCAGGCCTGGCTGGAAGGCCAGTCTGTGAGCAGAGCTGTCTGTGGCAGCTGGAAGAGCCGCGGCTCATTGGGCGTCCCTCCCACTGTGACCAGCACCACCTCCGCTGAGAAGGCGGGTGTGTGCTGAGGGGCTATCTGTGGCCCCCAGTTAAAGCCAAGACAGTTCTGAGGCTTAGAGAAATGAGACGGAATCCTCAGGGAGTGAGGGACCCCCAGGGCTGCAGGTGGGAGGGAAAATGCCCTGTGGCAGGAGTGGGCGTGGTCATTTCCCCAGAATACTTAAGACTCCTGAAGAGTATGACTCTTGGTATTGGGGGCACTAAGGAGGCAGAAGCAGGTTCTCACGGAGGGCATTTGACTCTGGGAGGGCTGGATTTGGGAGGAGAAAGTATGGCACCTTGCCCAACTCCCTGCAGAGTAGCCTCCACCCTGCCCAGGGCCTACTCGCCCTTTTCTACCTAATACAAAAATGGACTCAGTCCAGATACTTCATCCTGGCTTACCCAGGCCTACCAGGCTACTCCAGGCAGGTGAGACTCCTGAATAAGTTGAAGAACACAGGCAGAGGGGGCTTTGGGGACAGCTGGGCAAACCTCAGGATGCTGCCTGGTGGAGTGAGGACACCTTCAGACTGGCTTGAGGCCTACCTGGGTTTTGAAGAAGGATCAGGGTTGCAGGGCCTCAGCTCACGTGGCACTGTGGCTCAGCCATCTCTCTTCTGTGTCAGAGGCCACAGCCCTGCCCTGCATCTCAAGCCCCAGATAGGGGGCTGCCAGCACCTGGCCTAGTGCCCCTGGGTCATGCTCTTATCCCAGCTCTGTGTCTCCAGCTCACTGGGTGTCATGTGGCTATTGCAGAAAGCCCTTTGCCTTCATTTGTGCACTTGCTCAAAGGCCCTTTAAGTGCAAAGTGTTGATCCCTTGTGTCCTTCTTCACCTTCTTTTCCTTGTCCCCCTGAAAAGAGCTGATTGCTGATTGACCTTGGGGTCCAGAGAAGGCTCCTTCCTTCCCTCTCACCGGGGCTCTTTGTCCTGCCGTGCCCGTCCTGGTCTTTGTGAGGGCTGGCCTTCTCCGTGCTGACATCCTCTTGGAGAGCTTGTGCCACTTCAAGTTTAGGCCATCCTGTCCTCAAGAACTGGGGTGCTGGGGACACTGCCTGGCAGCACTCAGTTGCAGGGGCTGAGGCGAGGTTTTCGTGAGCCATTTGGCGCCTACTCTTGCAGTGGGCTGTGTCATCAGCTCTCAGAACACCCTAAAAGAGTATGAACCCACATCTGCAGGGGTCTTCCCCATCTGCAGGATCTTAGTGCAGCCCCTCCCTCACTCTATTCCATCTCAGGTCAGAAATCCCAGCGCAGGGACCAGGCCCAGAGCCCTGCCCACCACCTTCATGCTCCTTCTTCTTACCTTAATTTATTTTTTTCTGGCACATCATTCTCTTATAATTACATATCAGAGCCATAATCCACTTTTCAGAAATGTATTTACTGCTTGTCTGCCCCTCTCTAGACTGTAACTTCTCCAAGGTACGGACTTTACCCCTTTCTCCACTGCATGCCCAGCACAGAAGCAGAGCCGGCCCATAGTGGGAGCAGGAGCCAGAGTTTGCTGACTGAATGGCTGAGTCAGCTTGTGGGTGAGTGGCAGAAAGGGGCTGAAACCCAGTTCCCTCTAACTCAAGACCCATGTGCACTCCTCTCTGCAGCAAGGAGGGCAGAGAGCTGGACAGACATAGGGAGATATTAGTGGATGGAGAGGCCAGGCGACAGGCTTTGCATGGGTGGGCATGCTGTCCTGGGTGGGCACTCTGATAGGGAACACAAAGTTCAAATGCAGTGGACACAAAGTATAATGGGGAGCCCCGTGGCCAGGGCCAAGTGAGATCTCAGAGTCAGAGTTGGGCATCACCTTTAGGCAGATGTGGCATCAGGGACCATCAGGGGCACAGAGGGAGCAGAGGCCCCGGAAAATTGTTCTTTAAGGTGATCCTGTCTCAGATCTCAGGGTATGTGATGAGGTTGTCTGTCTTAAAGGTAAAGGGCAGGGACCTAAAACATGAAGATGGTGGCTGGGGCAGCTGCTTAGACAGCCAGGTGGGGACACCCTCCCTGTCGGGGGACTTCTGACCAGAAATGGAAATGAAGTGAGGAGGGAGCTTCATGGAGATCTGAGGGGTGTTCCAGGCAGAGGAACAATATTGCAAGGTCCTAGGGATGTGGGCAAGGCCAGGGTGGCCAGAGTGGAGGGGAGTAACCTCTCTGAAGCTCAGCATTCTCATCCAGAAAATGTAAGCAATGAGATACCATTGTGAAGAGTTAGAATGGCACATTGTGTGTGATGCATACCTTAAGGTGGCCTCAGTAATGGCCTCCATGACTGCCCCTTCTCTAGGCATACTCTGAGGTCTGTAATGACCTGTCGCGATCTCTCTAACTGCATCTCACATGCACAGTCATGTCTCCCCTCCTCTCCAAACACCCCATGCTCGCTTCACCCAGATCAGTTGTATTGTTGGTTTCCCAGTCTTTCTTCTTCTTCCCCTCCGGTTCCCACCTCCGTCTTTGTGATCCCCAGTCCCTATCCCAAGCCTTTGTCTGGGGTCTTTCTTTCTCTGTTACTCACCTTTCAGATTGTGAGGTTATAGAAGACTTCTACCTTCTTTTTTTTTTTCCCCTAAATTTTCTTTCCTTTTTTTTACACACTGCTTCTGTATTGCTTTTAGTAATTAATTAAAGAGTTCCTTTTTAGTAAAAAAAAAAAAATGACACAGACATACACACACAAACCGTATATAATCCATTTGTCCCCAAAGCATTCAGGGTCCCAAATTTAGAATTTGAATCTCTCAAGAAGACGGCTATGAGCCCCGATTCTATAACTTCTCTACATTGTGAATCCTTCCCGGAACTCTCATACATGTTCACCCGGAGCCTGGCTGCTAGGAATTTCTCAGCTTGGTTAGTTTCCAAATGGGTCACCTCAGTGTCTTTCAGTGAGGCTGAGCCTCTCTGGCCTCTTCTAAGTTAATGAAATGGTAAATACACCCTTGGTAATTTCAGGAGATGGGAAGCAACTTGCCTACCACAGCCCTCCTCATCTCTCCCTGGAGTGGTTGGGCTTTGGATTTTTTGTTGCTGTTTTCATTTCAGTTGCCTGTGAGCTCTTTGAAGGCCATAAGCTTTAATACCATAGCTTTCACGGGCCCTGGCAAGTTCAGGATCAAGATGCAGTATTACTTGACTATCAGACCAGGAGAGGTCGGAGCTGAGTCTCAGCACATAGGAGAGATATTATTATACATCTAACGTAAAACATCTGTATGTTCACAGGACTCTACCGCCCATTCTCTGAGAGACCATGCACCTGTTTGCTGGTTCTGCCCTTTGAGTAGATCATCCCTCTGGTGTGTTAAAGCCTTGTCTCCAGGGGAGGCCGTGAACAAGTTTAAAAGTGTCAGAAAACAGAACCTGTTACCTCCTCCCCACAGGGAGAGACCACAGCAAAATGTGCAGGAATACAAGCATCTTATTTCTTTAACATTTTTGAGCGTTCAGCAGCTGTGCCCCAGATTTAACTGCCTCTTCTCAATGTGGTAGATTTAGTGTTCATCTTTTTCCACACTAGAACTTGAGAAGTGTTTCAAGAACTTTCAAACACAGTCTTTAAGCCTCACTTTCTTCATCTATAAAATGGGGTAATGCCTACCTCACAGGACTGTAGTAAGGATGAAAAGGATTAAGTGAGATAAATGAAGTTTGTATAAAGCCCCAGCACAGTATCTGGCTTGACATATGATCAAATTAGAAGGATGAGGTGAATCAGCTCCAGTCTGGGGGAGGGGAAGCACTCTGAGGCAGGAATACCTTCTGTCAGAACCTGATTTCCTGTGGTTTATTCTTAGGGTAGGAACAATATTGCAAGGTTCTAGGGATGTGGGCAAGGCCTGCTTAGAGTGGGTTTAACTCTGTGATTTGGGGGTGAGAAGACATAAATTTCTGGTCGAATATGTCACTGATCTATTTATCTATACATAAAATCAATTTCTCCTTATGAAAGTAACTAAAGGTCCTGTGGGGTTTGTGATGAAAACCCCTCACTTCTGTATACTGGTAGTAACACCATCCAGCAGATTGTGATGCTGTGGGGCAAGGAAAGGTGTCTGAGCCCTAGAGGGACGCTTTCCAATGGGGGCAGGTGGGAGCAGGGCTGATACTCAAAGCTTTCAAGGCTCTGCAGACAGCAGGACTCTGAAAGACCAGGCTTGTGGGACCCCTGCGAGCATTTTCAGAACGGAAGCAGGTCTTCTTTGGGGTGCCTGGGGATTGCAGTGCATGACTCCCTGTGGGCCCATTTGATTTGGAAATTTTTTTTTTTTTTTTTTTGAGACAGAGCCTCAAGCTGTCACCCTGGGTAGAGTGCTGTGGCATCACAGCTCACAGCAACCTCCAATTCCTGGGCTCAAGCGAGTCTCCTGCCTCCGCCTCCCAAGTAGCTGGGACTAC
>CAUYON010016729.1:0-16103 GCA_963573935.1 Arctocebus calabarensis
GCATCACAGCTCACAGCAACCTCCAATTCCTGGGCTCAAACGAGTCTCTTGCCTCCGCCTCTCAAGTAGCTGGGACTACAGGCGCCCGCCACAACGCCCGGCCATTTTGGGGTTGTAGCCATCATTGTTGTTTGGCAGGCCCAGGCTGGATTTGAAACCACAAGCACAGGTGTACGTGGCGGGTGCCTTAGGCCGTTGAGCCACAGGCGCCGAGCCTTTTTTTTTTTTTTTTTTTTGAGAAAGAGTCACAAGCTGTCACCCTGGATAGAGTGCTGTGGTGTCACTGCACACAGCAACCACAGACTCTTGGGCTGAAGCACTTCTCTTGCCTCAGCCTCCCTAGTAGCTGGGACTACAGGCGCCCGCCACAGCGCCTGGCTATTTTTTTTTTGTTTGTTTGTTTCGCAGTTTGGCCGAGGCCGGGCTTGAACCCGCCACCTTCGGTATATGGGGCCGGTGCCCTACTCGCTGAGCCACAGGAGCCTCCCTGTACCAGGTTCTTTCTGTTTCCTTTTTCTGAGTAGTTCAACCTCCAACTTGCTTGGTGTTGAAGAAGCTGGGCTGCCTCAGACAGAATATCATAATCCTGTGGATTTATATAGCTCTTTTTTTTTTTTCTTTTTTTGAAACAGAGCCTCAAGCTGTCACCCTGGATAGAGTGCTATGGCATCACAGCTCACAGCAACCTCTAATTCCTGGGCTCAAGCGAGTCTCCTGCCTCCACCTCCCAAGTAGCTGGGACTACAGGCGCCCACCACAATGCCCGGCCATTTTTTGGTTGCAGCCGTCATTGTTGTTTGGTGGGCCCGGGCTGGATTCGAACCTGCCAGGTCAGGTGTACGTGGCTGGTGCCTTAGCCTGTTGAGCCACAGGCGCCGAGCCATCTTTTTTTTTTTTTTTTTTATTACAAGGATTTTCTCATGGTTGTCCTTAATCTTTAACAACAATATGAAGTGTGTAGTGTAATTTATGTGCACTTTAAGTCAGGCTGGCTGAGATGCAAAGAGTTAGGCACCTTGCTCAAAATTGTACAGCTAGTAAGTAGCTGACTCAGGATTTAAATCAAGTTTCTGATTCTCGAATTCTAGTGCCATGCCACAACAGGACATAAAGCACACAGTGCTTTGTCCATAAAGAAGGCCAACAATTGTTAGGATGTGTTCTTTGTGGTGTTACTCCAGTGCGAGGAGTGTGTTCCCAGAGAAATGCCTTAAGACCCAGATCTGGTATAGTCCCTTGGTGATTAAGGTGGAATAGGTTAGCCTTAGCCTCACACGTGTTGGCCAGGAAAGAAGAGCTGTTCTCTGTTGGAAGCAAAGCCTTGATGGCATCCTTTGTCTTCACTAGCACACATTTACTGCTGTAAGCACTGAGCATACTACCTATGACTGAATTCATTGACATTCATTTCTCTGAGACAGCCTCCAATTGTAAGGTTTTCTAAACACTCCCTCCCCCAACTCATAACTAGCACTTGTTTCTGGTGGGTTGGATTTGTGATTTAGGAGGAGAATTAGGTGACTTCATTTGTTAGAGCAGAATTTATTCGTTACAACCCCCACCACTGCTGCTGGAGCTTATTACTCATTCTTGCGTAATGTGTTGCTGCTAAATGCTGGTGGCTGTGTGCTTCGCAGGCTTTTTCACAGTTTCTATGTTTTACTGGATATTAATGACTCCATTTTGCAGAGTGATAATGTGGTGATGCTTTTTCTTTTCAAGGAGTGAAAGGTTTAGAGACTTTGCCTGATTTGGCTTCTAATTAGGATGTAGTTTAGATGCAAGCATCGATTCCTCCTTTCCAAACAAAGAGAAACACCTCGGCAATCCTCTAGCCTGCACACTCAGCCTGAAAGGGAATGATTTTCCCCTCCTACTCTTCATCCTCCTTATGTTTGTGTTTTCTTCCCTCTCTTGGCTGCTCCCAAATATACTAAAATCTTCTCTGAGTCATAGCAAAGGAGCCAGAAAGTTCCTCCTCTAATCTTGTAGTTCTATGCTTTGAAGTGACAGAGGGGGGCAGTGGGTTTGTCATTCGAGCCTACTCTGGCACCTGCAAGCCTACTTCTGTCTAAGCACTCTAGATTCCTAATGGACAACCATTATCCTGAAATCCGAAAATTTTCAGATGTTATCCATTGGTGGTGGGGTGATTCCTTCCAGAGCTAGCTTTCTCTGAGACTATCTAGAGATTCTATCCTCCCTCAAGAGGAATTTCATTCCTTTCCTCATACCAGATTATACCTCACATAATCCCTATTTTGTAAAAATATTGCTTACCCACTTGGTGTTTGTACCCATGTCTATAAAGAATACCTCTTTGGGGCACTCTTTAATTTTTTTTTAATTTTATAATAGACTTTCTATTTTTAATTTCAAAATATTATAGGGGTAAAATGTTTTTGATTACATACATGGATTTGGTTATGCTTGAGTCAGGGTTATAAGTATGTCCATCACCCAGAAAATGTATTTTTTTAGAGTGGTTTTATTTTGATAGCAAAATAAAATAGAAGATATGGAGATTTCTCATATACCTCCTACCCCTATATAGGCATATTCTCCCCTATTATCAACATCCCCCACCAGAGTGATACATTAGTTACAACTCAAAAACCTGCACAGACATAATTGTATGGCTCAAAGCCCATAGTTTACTTTGGGGTTTACCGTTGGTGTTGCACATTCTATGGGTTTGGTCAAATGAATAATGACATGTATCTGCTATTATAGTTATCACAGTATATGGTCCTAAAATTCCTCTGTGTTCTGTCTGATCATCCCTCTCTTTTCCCTAGCCTTGGCAATGTCTGATCTTTTTGTTGTTTCCATAGGTTAGCCTTTTCCAGAATGTCATATAATTGGAATCATATAAGTATTTAGACTTTTCTAATTGGCTTTTCGCTTAGTGATTTAAGTTTCTTTCACATCTTTTCATGGCTTAATGCTCATTAATTTTTAGCACTCAATAGTATTCCATTGTCTGGATGTGCCACAGTTCATTCATTTACCTACTGAAGTTGCTTCCAAATTTTGATAGTTATGAATAAAGCTGCTATAAACATCTACATGCAGGTTTTTATGTGATCATAAGTTTTCATTTCATTTAGGTAAATTCTAAGGAGTGTAATTACTGGATTGCATAGTAAGAGTACTCTTAGTTTTATGAGGAGCCACCAAACCATCTTCTAAAGTGACTATCCCACTTTGCCTTCCTGCCAGCAATGAACGAGTATTCCAGTTGCTTCACATCCTTGGCAGCATTTGCTGTTGTCAGTGTTCTGAATTTTGGCCTAACAGGTGTGTAGTGGTATCTCTTATTGTTTCAATTTGTATTTCCCTGATGTTATATCATGTGGAGTATCTTTTCATAAGCTTATTTGCCATCTGTTTATCTTCTTTCACGGAGTATCTATTAGTGCATTGGCCCACTTTTTAGTTGAGTTGTTTGTGTTCTTTGGCTGAGTTGTGAGAGTTCTTTATACATTTTGACTAACAGTTCTTTTATCTGATAAATCTTTTCACAAATGTTTTTTCCTCACCTTTAGTTTGGCTTCTCATTCTCTTCTCATTCTCTCTGTGTTCCACAGAGCAGAAATTTTTAATTTTGGTGAAGTCCACCTTATCCTTTCTTTCATGGATCACGCCTGTGGTGTTGCAAAACAAGTCATCGTCAAACCCAAGGATCATCTAGATTTTCTCCTATGTTATCTTCTAGGAGTTGTATAGTTGTGTTTTCCATTTAGGTCCGTGATCTGTTTTGAGTTAGTTTTTGTGAAAAGCGTAAGATCTGTGTCTAGATCCATTTTTTATTTTTGCATGTGGATATCCAATTGTTTCAGCACCATTTGTTGAAAAGATTGTCTACTCTCCAAATGATATTATCACATTGCCTTTATTCCTTTGTCAAAGACCAATTGACTATATATGTAAGGATTTATTTCCGGGTTTTCTGTTCTGCTGCGTGGATCTATTTACCTATTCTTTTACCAATACTATCCTGTTTTGGTTACTGTAACTTTTATTTTTATTTTTTATTTTCTTGAGACAGAGTCTCACTATGTCACCCTCAGTAGAGTGCTGTGGCATCACAGCTCATAACAACCTCAAACTTTTGGGCTTAAGTGATTCTCTTGCCTCAGCCTCCCAAGTAGCTGGGACTACAGGTGCCCACCACAACACCTGGCTATTTTTTTGTTGCAGTTGTTTAGCTGGCCCAGGCTGTGTTCGAACCTGTCATGTTTGAAGTATGTGGCTGGCACCGTAACCACTGTGCTATAGGTATAGAGCTGGTTACTGTAATTTTTAATTATTAGACTTCCAACTGGATAGTGTCAGTCCTCCAGTTTTATTCTTTTCCTTCAACATTGTATTAGTTATTCTGGGTCTTTTGCCTCTCCATTTAAACTTTAGAATCAATTTGTAATATCTGTAAAATAAATTGCTGGAATTTTGATTGGGATGTTTTGAATCTGTAGACCAAGTTGAGAAGAACTGACATCTTGATACTATTAAGTATTTTTATCCATAAGCATGAACTATCTCCCCATTTATTTTGTTCTTCCTTAATTTCTTTCATCAGAGTTTTGTAGTTTTCCTCATATAGATCTTTGTTATATTTATACCTATTTCATTTGGGGGTTGTCAATGTAAATTATGTTTTTAATTTCAAATTCCACTTGTTAGTTGCTAACGTATGAGGAAGTGATTGATTTTGGTGTATCCTACAACTCTGTAATAATTGCCTATTAATTCCAGGAGCATTTTTCTGGGTTCCTTTGGTTTCTTACAGGAATGTCATTTGCAAAAAAGACAGTTATTTCTTCCTTTCCAATTTTTATAGCTTTTATTTCCTTTCCTTATCTTATTTTAATAGCTAGGATGCCAGTATAATGTTGAAAAACAGTGGTCAGAGGGGACACACTAACAACATTCCTAATCTTCAGGTTTAACAATAAATATATTGTTAGCTGTAGGTTTTTGTTGATACTCTCTATCAAGTTGGCAAGTTCCCCTCCATTTCTAATTTATGGAGAGATTTTTATCATGAGTGGGTATTGGGTTTGGTCATATGCTTTTTCTGCATTAATTGATGTGATTATGTGATTTTTCTTCTTTAGCCTCTTAATGTAATGGATTTGCTTAATTGATTTTTGGATGTTGATTCAGCCTTGCATACCTGCAATAAATTCTACTTGATTGTGTTATATAATTATTTTTATGCATTACTGAGAAAATTTTCTTCTTTAAATGAATTTTTGCATCTATGTTCATGAGAGATATCCGTGTGGAATTTTCTTTTCTATAATGTCTACATCTGGTTTGGGTATGAACATAATGCTGGGCTTATATAATGACTTAAGAGATATTTCTCCTGCTTTCTTTTGAAAGAGATTGTAAATAATTGGTATAATTTATTTCTTAAATTTTTTTAGAATTTATTAGTGAAACCATCTGGTCCTTGAGCTTTCTATTTTAGAAAGTTATTAACTATTGATTCAATTTTTTAATAGGTATAGGTCAATTCAGATTGTCTGTTTCTTCTTGAGTGAGTTTTGGCATATTGTGTCTTTCAAGGAGTTGGTCTGTTTCATCTACTTGTCAAATTTGTGGGCATAGAGTTGTTCAAAGCATTCCTTTATTTTTCTTTTAATATTCATGAGATTGCTAGTGATATCCCCTCTTTCATTTCTGATATTAGTAATTAGGTCTATGTCTTTTTTTCTTAGTTAGCCTGGCTACAGGCATATTGATTTTGTTGACAGATTGATGCTTTCAAAGAACCAGCTTTTTATTTTATTGACTTTTTTCTTTATTACTTTCTTTATTGACTTTCAATTTCATTATTCATGCTTTAACTTCTATAATTTCTTCTTTTGTTGTTACTTATTGTGGATTTAATTTGTTCTTTCTCTATTTTCCGAAGGCAAAAGCTTAGGTGATCTATTGTAGATCTTTCATCTTTTCTAATACATGTATTCAATGCCATAAATTTCCAAATTTGGGGGTATTTTCTAGCTATTTTTTGTTGTTAATTTCTAGCTTAATTCTGTTGTGTGGTATGAGAATAGACTGTCAGAGGTCACTTCTGACACTTCTTGCCAGGGCCCAGGACTGGCCAGGTCTCAGGGCCGGCTTAACTAGG
The DNA here is from genome assembly GCA_963573935.1 of Arctocebus calabarensis. NCBI lineage: Eukaryota > Metazoa > Chordata > Mammalia > Primates > Lorisidae > Arctocebus > Arctocebus calabarensis. The sequence goes on from CAUYON010016729.1 coordinate 6,146, forward strand.
TTCCAAACACAGACCACTAAGTTACCTTGCTCAGGTTTAGTTTCTCTTAGGTGCCTGAGGGCTATCTACTTTACCTGGAGAGAGAGAGAGTGTTTGTCTTAGAGAGAGTAAAGCAGTCTTCTTAGAAAGATAGATAGATCTTAGCCTTTAGTAGAGCTTAGTAATGTTCAGCAGAGAGATACCGTGCTGGCATTCTGCAGGCAGGCAGGAGAGGAGACAAGAGTCAGAGTAAGCAGATCCGTGATAGAATGCGCATGCTCCTTGACTGCCTTCTCCTCCAGCCTAATATAAGGCTAATCTCATGCCTTTCAACACCACAGGTGTAGAGACTGCCAATTCACCACTGCTATCATCTCGCGTGCTCTCATGCTTGTTAGGAGAGCTAAATCCCTCCCCATGTCCTTTCCACCAAGGTGTTCCATCATTGAGCTGTATAGGTATTTCTTATAACTCTCACTCCTCCTAGCCATAGGCTATACAGGCTCCAACAATAGACATTGAATGATTTCTATTTTTTAAAATTTGTTAGGTGTCTTTTTATGGCCCCAGATGTGATCTGACTTGGTTAATATTCCATGTAAGCTTGAAAAGAATGTAAATTCTGTTATGGTTGGGTAAAGAAGTTTCTTCATGTCTATTATGTCCAGTTGATCAATAGTATTATTGAGTTCACCTGTGTCCTGATTGGTTTTCTGCCTTCTGGATCTATTTCTGATAGAGGCATGTTTAAGTCCTCAACAATAATAGTGGATTTATCTATTTATCCTTGTGGTTCTTTAAATTTTTGCCTCATGTACTTTGACAGCCTGTTTTTAGGTGTATACTCATTAAGGTTTGTTATGTTTTCTTGGAAGACTGGCCCCTTTATCACTATATAATTTGGCACCTCTTTTTAGTAATATGAAAGGAGTTCTCTTAGTGGGGGTTGTCATAAATTACAAAGATGGCAAACATTCAGAAATAATGTAGTATAATATTGACTTCATATGCCAGATTTATAATTCAGGAAGAGAATTAAGTGACTTCATTACTTATGCATTTAATTAATTTATTCCATTTGTTTGTTTGGCTTACATTATTAATGACAGAAGGAAAGAGATCATTCATTCATTATCACCTGTGTGCCACACAGTCTTTTTCTGGAAATACAGTGATAAACAAGATAAGGTCCCTGCCATCTGGCGATTATGATCTAGTGGAGAAAACATAAAATTAAATAAGTAATGAGTATTCCCAGTGGTAGAGGAGCTCTGAGTACACAGGCTGTAGGTATCTTTTATATCTTATTCAAAAGGTAATACAGAGATATACATATAGGATTTGTTCAGTTATTTGGTAGAATAAACAGACTGAATAAATTGTATGGAACAGCATAGTGATAAAATGGGAGCAGATGGGGTCTCATCATTATCGGTACTATTGCTGATGAAGCTAGTGGGCCCGGATGGAGGTGTGGAAAATGGAGTATCATGTGACTTCAGTGTGAGGGAAATGCATTCTTTGCCCTGCCTGCTTTGATGACCTCTGTTCCTAAGATTGCAGCTTCATTTATCTTCCTTCATGAACGGTGGAACTAAGTGTCGCTTTCCTTCCTGATTTACATACCTGTGAGGGAGGCTGCCTGTGAGATTGCTTGCACTCAGAGTCCTGCTTCAGACTCCTGAAGCCCAATCTTTCACCTTCCCACCATGTCTCTGCTCTTCCCTCTGTTCTTCTTCATATGAATGACCACATCAATTATGCCTCTAATTAGGCACCATGTAGCTAAACTTCTAGAAAGCAACTTTCTGCTGCCAAATGAAAATAGCACCTTGTCTTGATTTGTCCTGATTGATGAGCTGTAGCGATCAGACCTTGTGATGATGTATTTCTTTCTTTTTTTTTTTAATTCAGAGAACAAGCTGCAACATAAATTGACTTAGATCGTCCTTTTTCTTTTCCTGCCCCCTCAAAGACCAACCTCCCAACAAACAAAAAACCGGAATACTGCTATGCTAACATATTAACCACAGTATAATCATTCATAGGAAAACAGTAATTAAGCAATGAATTTAATTAAATAAAGTTCAAACTATCATAAACTCATAGGCCACAATGATTTTACAAAACAAGAAATTCCAGAAATCTTATAAACAATCAAAAAAGAAGAAATATTTCAATATCATTGTACTTGATCTGGATATACCTGATATTGAAATTGGAGAAAATATATTGTTATAAAGGGAAATTACAAACATGTTTCACTTATAGATGAGGATGCAATATCCTAAACAATATATTGACAAGTTGAATTAAAAATTAATATTTAAGTAATGTACTTTGGTCAAAATTGAATCCAATTTATATGAAAGTTAGTATTTTCTTTCCTTTTTTTTTGTTTTCTTTCTCTCGCACCCTTCCTCCTTCTCTGTCTGCTCTCTCGTTCTCCCATTCCCTGTGTCATTGATTGAGATTACTTTTAAAATTGTGCACACTTTAAAGAAAAAGCCCAGTGTTTTAAAAAGTAATATTTCTAGTCCCAGCTACTTGGGAGGTGGAGGCAAGAGACTCTCTTGAGCCCAGGAATTGGTGGTTGCTGTGAGCTGTGATGCCACAGCACTCTATCCAGGGTGACAGCTTGAGGCTCTGTCTAAAAAAAAAAAAAAAAAAAGTAATATTTCATGGGATAAAAATTTCAATGGTACTAAAGGAACTTGGCAAAAAGTATATCTCTTTTGCACCTTTAATCTGTCAATTCCTCTCCCTAGAGGCAATACTCTCATCACTTTGTCATTACAAATGCCTATAACGTCCTCTTTCCATTCTTTAAATTATAAATAGTAGCATAATTCTCTTTCTCATTTCTTTGCAAGTGATATAGTTTATATGGGTCTCAACAGACAAGCAAGGTTTGGTCAGTCAGATGGGCAAGGTAGGGGACAGAGGGTACAGAGGTATGAGAGGGAACAGGAATGCTTTCTTGTTGGTCAAAGTTTGTAATGTTAAATTAGAGCAGGATAGACCAGTGACACAGGAAGTACAAATATCCACATTGTGTAAGAAATTGATCATTTGCTAATGATGGGATCTCAAATTGGTCAGGAGAAAAGATAAACTAATCAGTAAATAATATTGGGGAAATGGTAAAAAAAAAGTTTAGTCTTCTCATCCTATGCCAGAAGATTCAAAAATTTTAAAAATGAAGCCATAAAAATAGAGAAAACAACATGGGAAAATCTTTTTTACAACTTCAAAGTTTAAAAAGACCTTTTAATTGTGACTAAAATGTGACAGTGATGATAGAAATTTAAGGTTAATTTATAAAAAATAATTTTTAAAACTTATTAATGGAAACAAAATAAAGCAAATCCAGGTAAAAACAATGAACTAGTAAGTGATTTCATGCCAACCAAATAGTTGCTGTAATACATATAAAAATTCTACAAAATAGTTAAAAATGTAAAAAGCAGAGAATTTGAACAGAGTTTATAGATAAGAAATAGTTCTTAATATATGAAAAAATACATAGCTAACTCAATATAATAGAATATAAATTAAAACTACTAAATCACACAAAAGAGTGTGTAGCCAAAATTTTAGGCTTTCCAAAATACAGAAATTTATTAACATTTTTGTTTTTGAGATTGTGGGGAATGAGGCAAATTAATATATCGCTGATAGTATATATAAATTGATGCACGTAAGGAGAAAAGTAATCCAGTTATAGGAGATTTTCCTATAGATAAATTTGCACACGTGCAAAGTTGCATATGTTCAAGATTATTTACTATAGCATTATTTTTGCTAATATAGCAAAATATTGGCACCAACCCAATCTTGAACCAACAGAGCACTGGTTAAATTACACATAAATATATTTATGCATTGGAATAATATGCAATGGAATAAAAAAGTAGAATGAACTCTCTCTATATCAACATTGCTAAAGTTGTAAGGTATGTAAAGTGAAAAAGCGATATAGTGAACAGTGTATATAATGCGCTACCCTTTGTTAAAGGGGAAAAATATAAATGCATATTCTATGTTGCACAACGAAACTCTGGAACTATACAAATTAATAAAAATTGTGCTATGGAAGGTTGTGGCAAATGAGAAGTGGGAACATTGGTAGAAGTAATGTTTATACCATATCTATTTTAATATTTGTTGATTTTTAAATTATGAAGATGTATTAACCATTCGAAAAAATTTTGTATTTAAATTATGAAGATGTATGAACCATTCGAAAAAGATAGAAGCATCTGCTTTTATCTTTACAATATTTCTTTTTCATCCACCTTGCTGTCTTATTTACTAATGACAATGACATTACCAGAAAGCCAGCTCTTTTCTAAATAGCATGTTAATCACATTATATACTTTATTGCTAATTTCTTTTTCTTTCTTTTTTTTTGAGACAGAACCTCACTATGTTGCCCTAGTAGGGTGCTGTGGCATCACAGCTAACAGCAACCTCAGACTCTTGGGCGTGAGCGAGTCTCTTGCCTCAGTCTCCCAAGTAGCTGGGACTACAGGCACCTGCCATGACACCAGTCTAGTTTTCAGTTGTAGTTGTCATTGTTGTTTGGCAGGCCTGAGCCTGGTTCAAACCCACCAGCCTCAGTGTATGTGGCTGGTGCCCTAGTCACTGAACTACAGGCGCAGAGCCCATTGCTAATTTTTAGAGCAACCTGCAAAGTAAATTAAAGGACTGATACACCTCCTTTATAAATAAGGAATTTGAGCTGCACAGAAGCTACATACCTAAATGAGTCAAGATCACTGAGAGACAGAGTGGGATTGAAACCCACGTGGTCTAGTGGCTGCCTTTCTTTCTCAGGGGAGGCCCTCTGATTAATTTTATGGACTTCTCATCCACGTTTTTCTTTGTGGTTGTGAATGAAAATGCTTAGACGTAGATATTGAAACATCTGATGGTGGCAAAAACTTCGAGATAGAAATTTGAGATGATGGCTTAGCAAAAGCCTGATGGGCATGTAAGAACAAACTGACTCCAAAGATGGGCATAGTGGTGCATGCCTGAGGTCTTAGCTGTTCAGGAGGCTGAAGTGGCAGGATATCCTGAGCCTAGGAGTTTGAGGCCAGTCTGTCTTTACAGTATTTCAATGATTAGCTATTTATTAATTTCAAGCAGTGGGGTTTTGCACACGCTTTTTTTTTTTCCTTTGCCAATGATTTACTTTGTAAGATTTGGTTCACCAGTAACATTACTGAGCTAGTCTCATCCATAGTTTTGTCCATGCATTGAAATACAGGAAAGAATTGGAACTCACAAGAAGAATATTATTTTTGGTGTACTCTCAGCTTTGTGGTCAAAGCTTTTTATTTGTGGAGAGAAAATTCCAGGACATAAAAATGCTTGAGTTCTCATTCAAGGTCAGTATGCATTTGTTTAAAAATGGGGTTAGGTATTCCTAGAAGACACATTGGGGAATAACACCATGGAGTAGAAAGGAAAAAGAAGCAACTTGATGAACATGAGATGGGAGAATGAGATGCCTATTCCACTGAAGGGTAATAGGGAAAGGAAGGGAGGATGTCCATTATCAGGGAAATGTGAATAACAAGAGGCTGTTCAATCACTGAGAAACATCCCAAAGATTCCAAAGCTAGAACTAAAACATTAAGAGTTGCAGTACTGAGATCTCATCTTATAGTCAAGGAAACCAACACTTAGAGCTGTGACAAGAACAAACTATGGTTACAGGGAAACCACATCTGAGACTTCCAGTCTAGCATTTTGTTTTGCTTTTACTTGCTCCTTTATTTTCATTCAGTATCTCTTGCTCATGCTCCATTAAATTTAGTTTGAAAGGTCTCATTTTATTAAGAGTAACTCACTCTTGACTGTTTTCAGAAAACAGGAGGAAAGTAGGGAAGAGGAAGAGATAGAAAAAGCTGCAAAGAGAGATGTTAAAACTTACAAATGAAAGTAAAATGATAACAGCAAGTAACAGACAAAAATGTCCTTTCTGCTGACAAAGGGCCCAGCAAAGCTGTTCGGAGCAGTGAAGGTCGAAGTTGCAAGACCAGAACTCTGCATCTCCCTCCCTCCAGGGCTTTTTATAAAAAGATGGCAAAGCATTTTTTTAAATCATCCTCTCTTACTGTCCAAAAACCATAAAGGAAGAAATTTTCCTGATCAGCGTCTTTAGCCATATTATACTCTTTTGCAAATATCTCACAAAAAAACTCTTCTAGAATATGCTTCACTACATGTTTAAGGCATCGTTCTTCCTTTAAATTGCTGTCTAATCAATTTATTCTTCACATAAGTTTTTCTCTTTGTTGAGCTAGGAAGTGTTTGAAATTTTACTCTAGAAAACTACTTTCCCCTGATAGTACAAAAATATGTTTTCTATTTCAGTTCCTGGACCCACATCACATAAATGTTTCCATTAAAAATATTCACAACTTTCAAATGCGATTTAACAATAGAACTGAGTCTCTATTAACACTGACCAATTCCAAATAGTTGTGACACAGATTATTCTGTTTACTTTTGGTCTAAGTTTCACAAAACAAAATGAGACAAAACAAAAGACACTATTCTCCATAGGAAGAAAGGGAAGCCAAACGTGGCAAGCAATAAAATATTTAACATTCTGGATTCTTTAGCTTTCAAATGCCCCCAATAATTAAGGGTACTTAGGAGGGAAAACTTTCAGGGGTTAAAGGCAGAATTCATCCCCTCTTTCTCTGAAAGAAGGTTAAGTTCTGAGGTAACATAAGGATTCAAAAGAAAAAAACAAAAACAAAAACAAAACCTCTACTCTTTTAGAAATGAAGACATCGTATAAATAGATTAGTAAGTAAATCTCTTATTTTATACTCATAATCTGATTTAAAATTTAGTCCTTTCCAAGTTTGTACCATTTACCAATTTTTTTTTTTTTACAGACTTACCAGAACAGTTGGTTCTCATAACTGCAAGCTGACTATCCGTAAACCCTCTTCCTATGGGAAACTCTAATTATTGTGGATTTGCACCATCTCTGATGTTATTAAATTAGTTTTTTAGAAATAAATACAAATAAACATATAACTAGACCTATACCCTGTTGATCTCTTAGGAGTCAACTTTACTATTTCCTAAGCTTGATAGTGACTACCTAGCTTTCTAAATTCAGTGAGGAAGTAGACATTGTATATAAATTATATATTTAACAGTTTTTAGAAGAGTTGCACACTTATAAAGATTATTGTGTTGGGTGGTGCCTGTGGCTCAAAGGAGTAGGGCGCCAGCCCCATATACTGGAAGTGGTGGGTTCAAACCCAACCCTGGCCAAAAAAAAGATTATTGTGTTTTTAAAATTTAAAACCTGTGAAGATCTGTGCCAGGAGTTATCTGGTAAGTATCTATTTCTCTGCCAACAACCTTTATCCACACTCCTAACACTTTTCATCCTCCCATTCCCATGATCCATGTATGTGAAAGCCTCTGAGAGTCCATGAATCATGGTGTTTATGGGTCGGTCAATAATAAAGGATTTTTAAAGATATATTCACAACAGCTGGGTGCATTGGTGTGTGCCTATAGTCCCAGCACTTGGGAGGCTGAGATGAGAGGATGGCTTATGCCCAAGAGTTTGAGTCTATGATTACAGTTGTGAATAGTTGTTGCACTCTAAATGGACAACATAGTGAGATCCTCTGTCCAAAAAAAAAACAAAAAAACTTATTAATCATTAATTCAAGCAGGTTAATAATCAAGCAGGTTAATAATGATTGCTACCATTCAGTGCAAGCATACTATAAGCCAAGCATTCATAAGACATCTAATCCTTAGAATAACCCTGTGAAGTTGGTATTCTTTTTCCATTTTATACATGGGGAAATGGGTTTCAGGGAAACTAAATACATTCTCCAAACAAGTACACAACAAACAAACTGGTAAATATCTTAGGATTTGCGGTTGTGCTTAGTTCAAACTCCTCCTCTTTCTGCTCTTATCATAGTCTGATCTACAGCCTAAGGCTTCATGGATACTTAAGAGATCTTTATAGTCCTGTGGTTGTATTTCGGGTTAACATAAAAATCTCTTTCTTGAATGCTTTCTAAAGAGATTAGATCATATTAGATATACTTTAGTGTTAAATATACTTTTATCTTATCTTATTAAAATAATTAGTGTTAGGAATAGAAGGTTGAATAGAAATCATAGTGTCACGTTAGCCAGAATATCACACTTCTCAATGATTAAGCATAAATGAAAGTTCACCCTTTCATTCATCCACTGCCCATCCATCTACCTATCCATTCATCCATCCCTCACCCATATCCATCTGTTTAACAAATCGAGAACTATTATAGGCCAGTTACTCTTCCAGGCCCTGTAGAGACAAAGATAAAGAAGTCAGAGCTTTCTTTTGTTCTCAAAGATTATAATCCAGGTAAGCATTGAGTGGTAGAAAACTTTGTGTGAGATGAAAATGTTTCTATACCTGTGCTATTGTGAAAACTTCAGGAGTGGAATTTGCAAATGTATTTCTTTTTAACTTTAATCAATTTAAACTTAAATAGTTACATGTAGCTAATGGTTACTATTTTTGACATCACAGTTCTAGAAGGTTTGAGGAGGTGGGGGGGACAGAAAATAAACTACTTTTTTGATTTGAATGAGTGCTATGGAGAAAAACAGTGGGATGATGTGAAAGGGGTTGGGGATGAGGCCACATAAATTAGGGTTGTCAGGGAAGTTTTCTCTGAATAAGTTCCACATAAGCTGACTCTTGAGTGAAGATAAGGAATTAGACATGCCAATAGCAGAGAGAAGAACATTCTAGGCCAAGAGAAGTCAAAAGTCCAAAGGAGAGAAAGATTTTGATCTTTGCTCAAGTTTCGGAAGGCAGATCAATATTGGTTAGATTGTAGCAAGCAAGGGGGTAATTGGCACGCAGTCCTGCTGGCAGGTAGGCAAGGCCAGATAGTGCGGAGTTTTCCAGATGGTGGTAAAGAGTATGGATTTTTTTCCAAATGAAGTCTAAATCTATAGGTAACCTTAAAAAAAAAGGGTTATCCTATAAAATACTTACATCCAAAATTAAAATATTTAAAGACCGAGCAGTTGATAAGCTTTATCTACAATTTAGTTCAGAACATGCACCACCTTAAGGAACTACTGTGACTATTACAAAATAGTTATAAAGATTCAAAGATATGTTCATTTTCAACCTTTTGTGAAGTTAACTTTTAGTATCTCTTAGGGCTGATTTCCTTTGGAGCACAGAAAGGAAAGCTCTCTTTTCTAGGAGTGGCATCGTTTGTTAACCTCTGGAAATGTGGCTCTTTATATACTTGCTCCACAGCCAGTTTTCATGGGAAAAATCATCACATTGGAAAAAAATATAAAAAATAGAACATTCTTGAGGCATAGCAGAGAATCCTAGGCTTCCTTATCAATCTTGAAAATACTTCTTTGAGGCTGGATTTTAAAGATATTATTGTCTTTGACTTTACCAGAATATGTGAGCATCTGGTGCTGTCAGTTCAATGTAGTACCTCTTGGGTGGGGGGGTCACAAATGACTTGAGCAAACACCTGAAAAGGAGGGTCATAGTAACCTCATCTCCACAGAAACTGCATTACCTACCCTAGCCCCTTCCAATAATTCATACTTTTAACATGACTGATTGAAAATAAAACACAAATTTTGCATCATAAGATGGTGGGAGAAATGAATAAAGAATGTCACTTAAGCCAATTGATAAATTATGCAGACATCTGAGACAACTGGTCTTTATAGTAGAATTTTTTTTTTTTTGCATTTTTTTTTAATTGAATCATAGCTGTGTACATTAGTTCAACCATGGGGTACAGTGTGGGGGCTTCACATGCAATCTGAGATATTTTATCAACCTGATTGACATACCATTCATGATATTTTCTCGTTTACTTTATGAAAACATTTTTGATCCTTGTTTAGAAGTTTTCTCCTGACCCTTCGAATATGTACCCC
>CAUYON010016731.1:0-17829 GCA_963573935.1 Arctocebus calabarensis
GAGCGCCAGAGTTAAAGTATTCTATAATAGACATACTCTTATTTGACAATGTGAATGTTACTTTCTTTGCATTATTATTAATATTGCTTAATATTTTGATGCAGTAATCATCTGATTTCTTTTCTGAATGTATTTATCTTCATTCATTCTTTTCTAGGTATTTGTTTCTAGTCTTTTTTTTTTTTTGAGACAGAGCTTCAAGCTATCACCCTGGATAGAGTCCTGTGGCATCACAGCTCACAGCAACCTTCAATTCTGGGCTCAAGCAAGTCTCTTGCCTCCACCTCCCAAGTAGCTGGGACTACAGGCGCCCACCACAACACCCAGCCATTTTTTGGCTGCAGCTGTCATTGTTGTTTGGCGGCCCAGGCTGGATTTGAACCCACCAGCTCAGTTCTATGTGGCTGGCACTGTAGCCCGCTGAGCCACAGGCGCCGAGCCTCTAGTCTTTATCTTAAACCCTGTTATTGTTATTAAATTTTAAAGCCGTTTTAATTTTGTGAAGGCAAAAAGTGGAAACCCAATAAACACCTGTATATGTAAAAATAAAATAAAAAGAAAAAAAGAAAATTGGCTCTGTAACCACAGTTAAGGACACTACTGACACTATCGGGGCTGTCCTCTTGGTGAACTGGGTCCTGCTCCTTTGGCTCCTTGCTTGGAAGCATCACAAGCAAGGCCAGTGGGGCTGAGTGATCAGAGACGGAAACTTCAACCCATGCCCTGTCTCCCATACTCACAGACACTGGCCCGTTCCTCTCTCTGGAATATATTTTCTACTCTGTATAGCTTCCTTCTTTCCTGCAATAAAACCTGGACCTGACCATGGTCATGCAGACATGTGTTATCCATTCAAATGACACAAGACTCACAAATTATCACACCGAAACTCAAAGATATAAAATGATACTACTCCCATTTTACAACTGAGGAAATGGAGACAAGGAGTAGGTAAACAACTCACCACTCAGCTTTTACATGACCCAAGGTGAGAACAAGTCCAAAGTAGTCAGGGCTAGCACACACACATACGATCACTCCTATTTCAGTTGTTTATCTTTTAAAAAATCATTGACACATTATATTTATACATATTTACTGGATGCATGTGAAAGTTTGTTACATCCAGAGAATGTGTAATGATCAAGTTAGGATATTTACGGTACTGGTCACTCAAGCATTTATTTCTTCCATACAATGGGTACATTTCAGGTTGTCTTGTAGCTATTTCAGTACATACAATACATGGATGTTAGCTGTATCACCCTATTCTCCTATCAAACATTAGAACGCGAGCTTCCTAATTGTAGGTTTGGACCCATTGACCAGCGTTTCTTCCTCACCCCCTCCCACACGCTTTCCCAGTCTCTGGCACACACGTCTATTATTTCATCCAAGATCTCCACGTGGTTTTGTTTGAATCACCAATCCTGGATTCAAGAAAGTAGGAAACCTTTATTTATTGCTCCTATCTTACGGGAGATTCCAATTGAGTAAACATGCTATTTAATGAAATTGATCAAATATAGATTAGAGTGGGAGGCAGCATCTTGCTCTCCCCACCCCCAAAGATCCCCATCTAATCTGTGACTATGCCATCTTACAGACAAAATGGCATTCATGAGGCAAAAGGAATTAAGATCGCTAATTGGATTATTTTAAAATAGCATTATCCCATCCCTAGAGGGCCTAAAATAATCATAAAGATCATTAAAAATGGAGAGAGAGGCAGAAGGAGAATCAGAGACAGACCCAGGTGGCATGTGACTGACTCAGTGGAAGTTGCTGGCTTTGAAGATGGAGTGAAGGGCATGAACTGAAAAATGCCAGTGGCCAACACATGGAGAAGGTGGAAAAGGCAAAGAAGTTCATTTTTCCAGAAAGGAGCACATTCCAGCAATGACTTCGATTATAGCTCAATGAAAACCACTTCAAAAGTCTAACCTCTAGGACTATAAATAATACATTCATGTTTCTTAAGCTCCTAAATTTCTGGTTAATTATAATAGCAGCAACAAGAAATTAATACAACTACTTAATAAGAAAGAACTGTAGGCAACCCATTTCAAGCTTGTAATATGTTTCTTTTTTCCTTCCCTTTCCCTCTGTCTCCCTCTTCCCACCTTCATGGTCAACTGAAATGCTGCTCTGTTTATCATTTACACAGACATGAAAATTTTACCCAATTTATGCAAAGCACAAACCTCATAGATGAAATTAGGAAATTGTTTTTACACACTCCAGCAGGTTCCTTTTGAAGACAATGGTCAGCTTGATGTATGAGTGTATAGTTGACTTAAAGCTAAAATTAGTTGTTTCTCAAAGTGCAAAAGACCTTTTAAGCATTAGATCAACATTGTATTACTGTTTATCAAAATTGACACTAAGATCAATCATTTATCTTAATTTCATCCCTTAATGTTGTTAGGCTTACCCTAAATTTTAAATTTACATAGCTTCATGAACAAGAAGTGGTCTCTCCAGGAATATCTGAGATTCAGTGGAGAAAGTTAGATATGTAGAGGCACAATGTGCTGATTTTTCATATTGTGCCCTTTGATTGCACTAGTGTACCCAGCTATGATTTAATAAAAAAAAAAAAAAAAGCTTAGGGAGGCAATGAGAAAACACACCAAATTGACACCTGACTCCATAGAGGGTCAGATTATTGTAAAAGACAAATTCATCCCTCAAGTGGCCCCAGACATTCAAAGAAAACTCCATAAATTGGCTAGAGTCCCAGACAATAACCTGGAGAATCTTCTTAAAACAGCCACTACGGTCTTTTGTAATTGAGATATGGAGAGAAAGGAGGAAAAAGAGAGAAAGGAATAGAAAAGAATGACAGCTCTAGTAATGGCACTCTGACAAACGAGCAACCCTCAGGGGCAGAGGGAAACCAGAGGAGCGAAAAACAAGTGCTTTCATTGTGGTCCGACTGGCCACTTCAGAGAAGATTGCCCCCAGCAGTCCCACCGGCTGGGCAAGCCACCTGGCCCCTGTCCAGAATGCAAAGGTGACCCCTGGAGGGTGGCCCGTCCCCAGAGGCGAAGGCCTCCTGGGACAGTGACCCCATCGGAGCCCAAACTGGACTGAGAGTGCCCGGGGCATATGACCCGTGTCCAGAATGCAAGGGTGACCCCAAGGAGGGTGGCCTGTCCCCAGAGGCGAAGGCCTCCTGGGACAGTGACCCCATCAGAGCCCAAACTGGACTGAGAGTGCCCGGGGCATATTCTCATGGCTCCAGCTTGTGTCATCACCCCTCAAGAGCCCCAGATTTGCCTTATAGTGGAGCGCCAGGAGAAAAAACTTCTCTTGGACACTGGAGCAACCTTTTCTGTACTTCTCTCTAATCCTGGTCTTTTATCTCCCTAATCCATAACTATACAGGGGGTGTCTGGACAGCTGGTTACCTAATTTTTCTCCCAGCCTCTAAGTTACAATTGGGATGACTTGCTGTTCTCTCATGCCTCCCTAATCGTCCCTGAAAGTCCTGCTCCCCGTTTAGGGAGGGACATACTAACTAAAACAGGAACTTTACCGTTCTGGAGATCTAGTCATGATGAAAACTCTTCCCTCTAATTTACCTTCCCTGACACCAACTTGGGAAGACCCCTTTTCTGTTATCTTGTCTTCTTCTACTGTTAAAGTTATAGGAGTCGATTCCTGCATACATCATTCACGAGTAAAGTCCTGGAACTCCATCTTCTACAGTGGCAGGCAATGAAGACAGCCAACCACAGACCACCTACACTTGTGAGCCAAAAGAAAGTTTGAAGTTATTATTTAGGAAGCAGCAAGAAAAATCCTAATATGGTTTTCTTTTAGCATCATTGAATAAGTGCTTCTGACCTGACGCTGTTCTACCTTTGCCTATTACTAATTACACTAATCAGATTTATGTTTTCCAGAAGTGTCATCAAGCCACACGCAATAAAGATGGTTCCAGTCCATGAACCCCTGTATCACTCTCCTCTGGAGAAACCCCAACTGTCCCCTTCTATCATTGCCGATTCAGCAGGAAGCAGTTAGATCGAGTCTTCGCCCCTTCTCCCTAACAGCAGTTAGAGTTTCTACTCAGAGAGGGAGAATTGATGCAGAACAATTGGCGCTCTAGCCAGCTCAGCGGGGCTGGCGGACCTGCCGCCTCCTCCTTGGCAGTGTCCGTGGTGTGGCAGCCAGCTGAAGAACCAGCGGGCTGGATGACAGGCAAGGAGGGGGACCTCCAACCTCCACCAGAGGCTCCAATAGCCAAAAGGGCTGGACAACTGCTGAGGAGACACCTGTGCTTTGGTGTCTCCTTCACTTCACACTTAGGACTAAATGTGAACCCCCATCTCCTATGCCTAGGTCAATTTCTTGTGAATTTCCCAGGCCTCAGTTCCATGAATGGACTGTACCCATTCATTAATACATTCATTCACTTGTCCCTGGCGGAAGGGACTGTATTCATTCGTTTCCTGGCCAAGGAACCCATACACCTATATATAACCTGAGACTAAAGGCCCAAAGGAGGAGATGGGGAAAGACCGGGAGAGAAACCGAGAGAGCTTCTCTCTCTCCACTTGAATTCTCTCCCTCTAACAGGAGCTTTAGTGTTTTCTGTATTCTTTTCTGTAAATAAATTCTGTCTTACCACTGGGGGATTGGGGAGGGAAATAATGTAATGAAGAATAATAAAATATATGTATAAATAAAGAAAAAATAAAATAAGACACCTATATAAACACATATCTGTGTGTGTATATACATATATATATATATCAATCAGGAATCTCATAAGCTTATTATTCTTTAATACTCTGTATTCAAATAGCAAGGATGTAACAGTCAAAAAGTGGAGAAGATAGGATGAATTCAGAACATAATAAGGTCTCTAAAATTATATTAAATTATACATGTGTCTAAAAAGAGAAGAAAATTATTGAAAAATGAATTTCTACCTAAAATGGAACAGTGGTATGCATAGTACATTATGGAAAACGCTAGATCATGTGCTCACACATCCAAACTAACTTCACCTGAGGTCATCTTGAAAGGCCAGATGACATGCTTCTGCTATTGCCTTCAAAATGATAATTCTTTGAAAGTGTGAATTTTAATTTTTTCCCCCATTTTTATATGAAAACATAGGAATAAAATAGTTCAGGAGTTTTGCTGATGTCTTTATACCATTCTCCAAAAATTGATGTATGAATAAGTTCTGAATAAATGAAACATTCCATTTCAGAGGCCATTCAAGCACTGTCACCCGACCTTTTACCAGAGAGGAAGGCCAAGGGGCCACCATAAATTTCTCATTTGTGTCTGATATTTAATTGTTTTAAAATCAAAATTTTTACAGTGATAGAGTCCTCTAAAGGATCTTCCTATATCTAAGCATCATGAAATCTTTTCTGCCATTAATTTTGATCCATCTCTTATCCTTTTGTCCTTTCATCAGAAATCTAGAAGGTTAGCAGAAGGTACAATTATTACCCTCTATTTCTGACAATGTGATTTCTGCCTCACTATCACAAATGTATCTATCCTTTTCTATAACATACTGAGACATTTCTCTTATTTTCATTTTATTTCCATTAAATAAACACTAACTTTTTTATATTTAAAATAATTTATTTAAAAATACAATAATTTAGAAATTGTCCTTTGTAGCTCTTCAAACTTATTTTTTAAAAAATTTATATATCCCTTTAAAAGTGTAATGGGGACTACATGATTTTTAGAAATTTTGGGGGATGCACCTGTGCAAGAACATTGAGGATTACTCTACATACATTGGTTAATTAATAAGAGACTAGCTTTAAAACAATTTTTTTCAAGTTGACTTTAACTTTTCTTCTCTAGTAATTTATGATGAGCAAAATTTTCTTCCATGTAATGTGATATGAACTTTGCTAATGTGAACGATTAACCTGAAACCCTCATGAATTTTTCAGTAAAAGGCTTTAACATTCCAAGTTGAAGCTAAAAAGGGCACAGCTTTCCCTACACTGTCTGGGAAATATATGTTCAAGTTCAGTTTACTGTAAAGCTGGACTACTCAAACAAAAGTGAGCTTTCAGTGGAAAAAATCCACAGATGGGTCTGGAGAAATGTTTATATAATTTAAACAATAATGTGTATAATTATATATAATATAAATTATATGTTTTTCTTCCACAAAATTTAGGAGTAAAAATGACATCAAGAACACAAGTGACTGTGCTATGTATTTATTATTAGAGATGAGATGCAAGGTGAAACTCAGAAAGAAGGTGTACACTTGATGTTCCTTCCCTACCATCTGCCTAAAGTTAATTCTTCTGCATTTGATTTCTATTTTCTATTTGGCATACTGTTAATATGCCAAATAATAGCATGAATTAAGTCCTAGTCTGCTTTCAGAGCTCAGCTAAACTTCTTCAAGAAGCCTTTCTTGATGTTCCAGACAAAATCATTCTGTCTTCCCCTTCTCCACTTAAAAAATAGCTGTTGAAAGGATGGAAAAAGAAAAAGAATGGATAAGGAGTGAATGAATGGATGGATGAAAGACAGGAAGAGAGGGAAGCTGTTTTCTTCTGGTATTTTGTGTCTCCCATTTATAAGAACATTGTGTAAATCCACATGAAAGGGCAGTGAGGGGAACGAGGACCAGCAGGACCAAGTTACCTGATGCCCAGCCATCCACAGTTATACATCCAATACATGTCTATAATGATAAATTCCATCTAACATACTAACTTTAGACTTCAATTTTCATTGTGTTGCAGTAAATTTTTTCAATAAATTCTTTCTAATGGCCTGCTCTGTGACCTTTTTGATCTCATGTATCCTTGTGTAGACTCCCAAGATAGTTGATCTGCATATGAGTTTTGATATTTCTTTCTTTTATTTGCATCAAAATTAGCATTAAATTTGCATTAAAGTCTCTACTTGACTTTGTTTGTTGAGTATTTATCTTATTGCCGATAGCATAGTTGTTTTGTATCACCTAATAAATATCTCTTAAAATAAATGAATAATACCTGCAAGTAGTCATTTTTCTCAATAGCCTCTTAAGCAACTTCTTTGCATTACATTTTTCTTCTCTTTTTATCCACTTGTTTTAATTAACTTGGCTATTTTTCTACTCCCCCCAAATCAACAACCTAAGAAATTCCATTCAAACATAATGTAGAATTGATTCTAAGGGAAAAGTCTCTTAGCCCACAGTGAAGCTGTGAGGCTAAAGGTGATCAGAATTCTTCAGCAGAAAAAGCTTCGGAAATACAGGGAAGTAGTATAAACTGATTAAGAGCTCAGCTGAGTCCTGGCTCCCCCCATGGACTCTTATGTGGCCTCCAACAAGTATTATGTGGAGTTTTCTCTTCCTTCTCTCTTCAGTGAGAAATCATTTAACTTTTTATTTATTTAATAAATATTAATAATTTACTATGAACAAGATACAACAGACATCGATATAATTCAGAAAAGATCCCTGGTCTCAAGAATTTATATCCTAGTAACACTAATAGAATATCAGCAGATAAGCAATACCAAACAAGTTAAACACATAAAGGAGCAAACAAACTAGTTAATGCCACACGATAACAATTATGAAGAAACTAAATCCGGTAATGTGTTTGCTGGAAAAATGGGGTTCTTCTTCTGACTGGGTAGTAAGGGTGGGTTTCTTTGAGGAAGTAACATTTGAGCTGAGATGAATACGGCGAAAATCTGAGAAAACAGTGTAGGCAGAGAGACCTGCAAAGTGCAAAGTCTCTGAGGTGAAATAAGTGAAAGGAAAAACAAAGACCAGAATGGCTGAAGGAAAATCGGTACGGTTGGGATGTTTCAGAGGATGTCACTGAAGAAGGAGGCTGGGACCTGCACATGCAGGAAGTTACAGGGTTAGGAAAGTGTTGGGAGTTAATTCTAAGAGCAAAGGAAGTAAGTGGAGGATTGGAAGCAGGGAAATGACATAGTATCTTTTACTTTTCAAAAGATCATTTGGGAAAGTATGGGAAATGGATTGGGGTTGTTAAAAGGCAATTGCACCAGTCTAGGTAAAATGATGGTGACTTTGACCTGGTGTAGCACTGGATTTGGTGACAAATGGGTGTGTGTGGGATGTAATTTGGAGGGTGAACCAAAAGGATGTGTGAGTTGAGGAAAGGAGAGGAATTCCACATAACTTAGGGCTGGCTTCTCCAGTAGCAGAAACTGAGATTAAATTTTACATGCAAGTGATTGTTTAAGGAAGTGTCCCCACAAGAAACTGCAGGGAGTAATGAATGTAGGGCAAAGATGGGGGAAAGCAACTAGAAGTGTGATTTTAGGCACAGTGTGGACAACAGGAGCTTCACTTGGTTCTGTGGGGGAACTCTGGATAAGTGATACCCCAGATTGTCCTGACTTGGCATTCTTGGCACTGACTATGGGCTTTCATACTCACATCAATCACTCATTAACTCAAGTCCACACAGGAAAGATCGATACTTCCAGGCACTTCAGGCTTTATATGGGATTCTGAAAGCAGTTCCAGCAAACTTACTGCTTCCCCAAGGGGGTCACAGGTAAGAAGTAAATCTCAGATAGGGTAAAGGTGGAGCAGGAGGTACAAAAATGTTAACAGGAATATTAGGGGGGTTGGACAGAGCACCAACTGTGTTTCCTATAATTATATAACACGCATTTAGGGTGGTCCATTAAAAATGAACTATTTAATTTGAGTCTTCATGTAAACAGATTTCTCCTTTGATTTTTTTTCTTCCAAAAATGGGGTCTTGGCTCGGCGCCTGTGGCTCAACGGGCTAAGGCACCAGCCATGTACACCTGAGTTGGCGGGTTCAAATCCAGCCTGGGCCTGCCAAACAACAATGGTGGATGCAACCAAAAAAAATGGCTGGGCGTTGAGGCGAGCACCTGTAGTCCCAGCTACTTGGGAGGAAGAGGCAGGAGAATTGCCTAAGCCCAGGAGTTGGAGGTTGCTGTGAGCTATGTGATGCCACAGCACTCAACCAAGGGCGATAAAGTAAGACTCTGTCTCTACAAAAAAAAAACCCAAAAAAACAAAAATGGGGTCTTGCTCCATCATCCACACTGGTACATAGTAGATATGATCATAGCTCACTACAGCCTTCAACTCAAGTGATCTTCTCACCTCAGCCTCCTGAGTAGCCCCATTTGATTCCTACTAATATTAAAATTTGGAAAGTACTGTTACATATTAGCAGTTTGTTGTAACAGTGTAAATGAAATGATGTAGATTACCATAAAAGGGCTACCACTGTATTATGATGATAGTGATGGTAGTGATGATGTTGTTCTTACTATATCTTCTGTAAAAAGAAACATTTACTTTGTTTTCTTTATGCTATACTATGCCATAATACTGTAGTTGATTCACTTATAGCTCTTTTTTTATTAAATCAAATACACATAGATCATGAATACATTTATGCATATGTGGGGTACAATGTGTTGTTTTTTTTTATACAATCTGAGTTGGTTACATCAAACCAATCAACATAGCTTTCACCTCATTTACTTGATTATTGTGTTAAGACATTTATGTTGTACACTTGACAGACTTGACTTGTACCCTTGCAATATGCTCCATAGGTGTGGTCCCACCCTTTACCCTCCCTCTATCAAACCTTCCCCCTCCCCTCTCTTCCCACTCCATTTTTCTCCTTCATCCTGGGCTATAGTTGTGTTCTATCTTTCATAACAAAGTGTGAGCAAATACAAGTAGGTTTCATAGAAATCTACTAGGAAATATACTATACTGCGTATATTGGATACTTTTTCCTCCATTCTTGAGATACTTTCCTCCTTTATTATACTTCTTCTGAATTAGGGTGCTACTGGCATTTGAGATAAGATCAATATTTGTTGCTCACACTGGCCGATGCATTTCAGCAAGTTTGGAATCCCTGGCCACAAAGCATCAGTAGCATCTCTTATCTTTGAAACAGCTAATAATATTTCCACATAGTTTTAAGAATTTCTCTAGGGGCATTGCCAGCCCCTTTGAGAACCACAGAACTCCCCAGGGAAGAGATCATGTCTTATTTTAATTGTGTGTCCTCTTTCTCCTAGACAGTACAGTGCCTGAGAGACTTGATATATGTTCATTAAATAATAAAAAAGAATAATTAACACCATGTTAGGTTTTCCACTATTTCATGTGGAAATATGAACTATGTGCATTCTTGCAAAGTTATTATAAATTCTACTTCATAGGTGAAGAAACTGAACCTGGAGGAGGTTAAATTATGTTCTCCCCAAAGTCCATGGCTGAGAGAAAGCTGAGATTAAATCTATTTTTGCCCAACTTTTAGGCTCATTTTTTTGTGTGTGATTTGCCAAGCTATCTGAATAAAGGATTTAATAAGTGAGTGAGTTTGCTTCTGTGAATGCCAGTCTGTTGTTAATACTGTAAGTTGGTACAAGGAAGCAGAGTAAAAGCTAATCTCTAGGATGTAAGTCTAGGCACCCTATAAAACATTTAAATTCCAAATGCATTTTCAGTGTTTATGGCATTAGTTTAGGCTTCCTCCAAGATCTACCAACAAGGTGGGACCATGTCAGGGACTGTGCCCAGAATGTTGCTGCTCTATTCTCCAGGTCCAAGAGGGAGAATGGACCTTTCAATAAGCCACAGGCACATTTTCCATCAGTCATCTGAGGAACCTGGCACCAAGTGAGTGGGCATCTGTTACCTTTGTGTCTTTTATTTCCCAACATAACACACATTTATCTCTTATTTTCTGTCTACTTTATCCCCCCCTTTTTTTTCAGAGCAATTATTTCATGTTATCTTAGGTAAAGGAATTTTAAGAAATACATACTCGTGTTCACACATCTAAGACTAATTAAACTTTTTATTTTTTACATTTTAATATTTGAGAAATTTGGTGTAGCTTTCAGTTGAGGTCAGAAGACACCTGCTCCATCTTTTGGCATAGAATTTTGGAATTTCATTACTGTTGTCTCATACAAGTGTTATTAATGTGCTGGCAACACAGCACAGGCTAAAATTTCAACTTCAGTTGTTGAAGAGGTAGTTAATAATATGACAGTATAATGCTGCAGTGTGACACCAAAGTTTATTGTATACATATAAGAATGTAAGAAAATGATCATCACAGATTCAAGTTTGTAAGTGAAATATATACTTAGTGGTGGAAAATGATCATACTTCTGTCTTGTGCTTACAAACTATCAGTGTTTTAAAAACTTTGTGTGCCCCAAAGAACTTATTAGAACACACTTCTCTACACCCTGCCCCTCCATATTCTGATTCAGAGGGTTTACAGGGAGAATGCGGAGAAGAGGACAAGGAAGTGTTTCTCCAACCCCCCCCCCCCGGAGCTGCTGTTGCTGCTGTGCTGATCACACCTCACAGCCGTCGCAGGGAAGATACTTTTTGAAGATATTTAAAAAATATGTTTCTGGTGATCCAACCTTGAAGGTTGAAATAAAAAGTGGAAAAATCAAGTTTATTAAGGTATAATTGAGACAAAATAAAATCCACTTCTTAAAATCACATACTTTGATGAGTTTTGAAAAGTGTATATATTCTTATAATTATGGGCACAATTGAGATTTAGAAAATTTCTATCACCTTTAAAAATTCCCTCATTTCCTTGTAGTCAGTCCCCTCTTCCATTCCTAGTTCCTGGCAACTATTGATTTGTCCCTATAAGTATACTTTTTCTAGAATGTTCTATACAAAGGAAATTATAGAATATGTAACTATTTGAGTCTAGGCTTCTTTCACTTAGTTTGGGCGATTCATCCATGATATGCATTTTGCATGGATAAATAATTTGTTTCTTTTTATGACTGACTAGTATTCTGTTATTTTGCTCTGTTATTCTTATAATTTGCTTTTCCATTCCCTAAATAATGGGTTTTAGGTTCTTTCCAATTTTTGGCTATTGTGAATAAAATTACTATGAATGTCTTCATAAGGTCTTTATGTGATATTAAATTTTGAATAGAAATCTTCTTATTAAATGTTTTTATTCACTTATAAAAATATCCAGTGTTAGGCAGTAAATATGTTTTATTTCAAATTCATCAAGAATTACAATGTGAAGTGTACCATTCAGCAGGGTCCAGCCAAAATGATACTCCCTAAGATAGGAAAAAGCAGTTGAGAGAACATTAGTTACATCCTATCTCTTCTGCTTGAATTTTAAGATAAAATAGATCAAAGAGAAAAAAGCTTCCATTTATTCAACAAACATATATACCAATAGTAACTCAAGAAATAAATACATCAATAGTAACTCAAAGGTCATAACAACTCTATAAATGAAGTATTTATATAGTTCCATATTTCATATGAGGAAACTGAGGTATATAGTTGTGAAATAACTTGCCTGAATCACATAGCTAATAAGTGGCAAGTTCAAGATTTGAACCCAAGCAGTCTTGCTCAGGAATGCATGTACTGGGCTCTCTTTTATGTTACCATTTATATAACTGCTATTCAAACGCTGGAGAAAATACACTGGAAAGAAGTTGGCTCTACTCTGAAAATCAGAAATTATGAGATGTGCTTTAAGAATCTGTGTTCTGGACATAGATCGGGGCTACTGCACGTAGTTTAAAATTCATCCTATTGTAGAGTTTTAAGCTTATTCCTTTGATACTCTCCCTCCAAAACAATAAGGAACAAATCAAATGAATTGAGGTCCTGCAGGAACCACCACGATAACATCCATTGTTAGCCAAGCCCATTCTGGGGGGCAATGTTTCTGGACAGAGAAGAATTGCCAAGTCTAAGGACAGAGTTGGGGGATCTGGGAGGCCTGGGCAATGGATGCAATTTTTACTCTATCCTTTAGAATACACATCTACTAAATGAGTTTATTTTTAAACTTGTTGTGAAAAGACTGCCTTGTTTTTTGAACCACATTGGTGAACTATAGAAGTTTATAGTTAAGTTATTGAAAATAGCAACAGATAGCCTACATAGATGAATTAATATTTATTCCTTTTTTTATGGCACATATTAGAAAGGTTGTTTCTTTGGTTAATAAGAAAAATGTTGATTGTGACATCAGGCAAGAGAAGAAAAGCAGTTGAAATGTCCAAAGGCTTTTGCATCATCATCAAAGATACTCCAGGTTGGTTCGACCTATTCACAGGTCACAAATAAGTGTTATCATACACAAGTGTCACTCACATCAAATATCTGTTAATTAAAACCTTCTACCTAAATTTCTAGAGTAGTTTTTAATCAGTAGAGATACATAATTTGATCAAGTCAAATAGAGAATAGATGTTTAACCAACAAGAAACACAAATGGGGGCAGCACCTGTGGCTCAAGGAGCAGGGCACTAGCCCCATATACTGGAGGTGGCAGGTTCAAATCCAGCCCTGGCCAAAAACTGCAAAAAAAAAAAAAAAAAAAAAAACAAACACAAATGGGACTGCTATTTACCCGCCTCCCCAACCCCAATGTCTGTTTCCTCTATTTCTGAGGTACAGAGATAAGTATATTTTTTTCTTTGTATAAGTCTGTGTTACACTCTTGTCATTTTATCGTAGATGGAAATTATGTACACTGTAGCTGTTAGGTACATAGTCAGGGACAATTCTCCCCAGGAAGCAGGATGAGCGTGGGGCCCCAGCCCCCCATCTTGGTGCATCCATGTTAATTCTGCCTCAAGTGATTGCTCACTCCTGGGAGGAGGTACCATCCTACCAACCTATCAATCAGAACTTTGTGTCAACTGCAAAGGACAGAAGACTCTAGCCTAACAATGATAGAGTCTGAAGGTGACCTTGAACAGCCTTTAGACTAATTATCATATCATTCACTTAAATCTACCTTGTGGTCCACACCTGTGCCGTGAGCTCTCAGAGATGCTCATGGAAGGTCTGCATGTGCAGTAAGATTCTGGCTGCACGGTGACCCTGAACCTGAGGTAGACCCAACGCAGGCTGTATAAAAGAGAACTGCTGGCCTCTTTGTCTTTGCCCTGGGGTGGGGATAGGGGCCTGTTTGGTGTCTGTGGTGAACATTTCTTACTCTATAAGCTGTGTTTGCTCTTTCTCTGTAAACCTCTCTTTCTCGTCTTAGTGAACTTTGTTTCATGCTTGCCTTAGTTTGGGGTGTCTGGCCATTTTTTCAACCAACGGCGCTGTAAGAACTAAGGACTTAGATGGTTGCCTGAAACCCCGATCTTTTAGGAGACAGGCAGCTGCCTTGAACCCCATCATATCTAGGCTGGCTCCCAACCTGGCTGTACCACCCAAATCTTTCAACCTCTCTGCCTTCCTAGCATTTCCTACACCCTGATCCCAGCCAGATATAGGAATATGATAAAGGACAATGTTGGCCCAGAAGGAAGAGAAATCACCTGAAGGAAAAAGCCTCGTTCCTTGAATGACGGTGTAACTAAAGCAAAGCTCCCATCACTATGTTGACCTCTGAGATAAATCTTTATTAGGTTAAACCACCAAAGTTTTCTTATTCCAATATAATGCCTGAAAATTATATAATACTATCATTCCTAAAGAGGGTAAGATCATGACTGTTTACTTGATGCTCCATATAGCTGCTCAGAGGTAAACTGATTCTTAAGGATTTTTAGATTTTTAAATGTCTAAAATCTTTTTCTTTTTTCTTTTTTTTTTCCCATTGTTGCAGTTTGGCAGGGGCCGGGTTTGAACCTGCCACCCTCGGTATATGGGGCTGGTGCCCTACTCACTGAGCCATAGGTGCCACCCATAAATGTCTACAATCTTAGACTCACACCAAGATGGTGATACCAGTGAAGAAAGAAGGTAGCTGTATGCTAGGATTTATAGCAGTAATAACTATTTGCTTGCAAATTTTCTTCTTCTTTTCTATATAATAGTTTTCATGGGATAATTTGTTTACCCATCAGCATTTCCCTATTGATTTTTTGGAGACTGCTTCATTCAGTAAGATAAATTATGTCTGTATCTACAACTTAAGTCCTTCTATTTTTTAATAAAATAAATTTCTTTATACATCAGAGGTAAGAAAAGATTGGTCATATTTTGCTACCTAAAAAAATTAGATTTGTGTTGATTAAAAATGTAGATTTTTTAAATTGAAAAAAAATTTTTTTTGAAGTTTTTGGCCAGGGCTGGGTTTGAACCCACCACCTCTAGCATATGGAGCCAGTGCCCTCCTCCTTTGAGCCACAGGCGCTGCCCAAATTGAAATTTTTATAGATTTAGATCTATAGATGATTTTGTATACAGTTGGAGAAAATAAAACAGACATCTTATACACTTTATCTAGTTTCCTATAAGAGTGACATTTTGCAAAACTATAGAGCAATATTCACAGCCAGAATATAGGTATTGATAAAAATCATTAATTTTATTCAGATTTCCTGTTTTACTTATGCAATTGTGTGTATTTGTGTCATTTTATAATCTATAGTAGATTTTGCTTAAAGATTAACTTATTTCTCAAAGATACTAACAATCTTCATTGCTGTTGCTTTACTTTGAGGGAACATTTAAGAAATAATACTTCTTAGTAAGGGAATAGTTATATAAATTTCTAAAATTCAACTAGCTCCACAATTCAGCAATTGCAACTAGATGTTTTGTACTCATCAGTATTTCCTCTTATCTTACATATCTATGCAAAAGCTATATTTCTTCTTGTAAAATGCATTTAGTAATATTTTCTTATTCTAATACAGCAAGTGTAATATTTATTTGACATAAATATTTTAATGGGATGCTAAAATCTAGATCATCAGGAGAGCAATCACAAATTGATTCCGCTATAAATGGAGGAAACAGGGGCATCTGATGGTAATTTGGTACTGTATCTTCATCCAATTCTACTTTTGCAGTTTCAAAACCCCCTTTCTACCCACCAACTTTTCTTTTACTTTCAGCAAAAGCTGCCTCATTTCTCTTGTGCAGAGTGACACTGATTTATAGGACCAGTATTTTCAAGCCAGACAACTGTAGTGTCTACTTCTAATACACACAAGTCCAGGAAGGCAAGATAGATAAAAAGAAGATGCTCCTAAAGTATACACTCATTATTCTCTAGCCTGGGGGTGTCCTGCACTTATTAAAAAGAAGATTTTGAGCTTTGTGGGCTATGAAGCTGTTAAGACAATCAAGTCAATGCCACTGTCCTTTACCTTGCCCGACGTCCATGCTATTTTTGACTAATATCGAAGTTGACTACCAGAAACTTCACTCAGCAAAATCTTAACTTCATGTCTTACCCAAGTTCTTTCTTGTCTAAAGAAGACCACTCAACCTGTAGAACAAACCTGCCAAGTCAGGAGCATTTGAGACATAGGAAAGGAAAATGAAACAATGGAAACAAATAAAAGGACATCCATTAGGCAGACAGGACCAAGGTGCTCTCTTTTTCCTGTAAAGAAAGTTAATCATGCTAAGTAAAGTCAGGAAAGTTTAGATTTAAACAAATTTTTTCCTGGAACAGTTTCAAATTTATAGATGTTCAAAAAAATTCATCCTCCCTTTGATTATCTGGCTTAATAATGTTTTCTGCCTCTTACATTAATTTCTAAAAGGATAGAAGCTGAGTAGGCTAGGTTTCTTTATATGTACTAATCATTGTAGAATTTTAGGTATGATTTATTTTCTTGGAGGTAGCAGGCCTTGGAACATTTTCCTCAACATGAACTTAGTATCATTTTTTTTCTTTTTTTATTTCATAGATTTGAAATCAGTGTCATAATTTAAAATGTAGCGTCTTTAGCCATATTGTTGGTAAAAAGAAACTTATTATAATAGTAAATTTGATCAAATTAAATTGTATAAGTAAAAATAAATTCACATCATCTAACAAAATGAAAAGCATCTCTTTAAGCCACATTTTGCTTCAAATGCAAAAACTAATCTATTTACCAAGACATTGAAAGATAAAGTAACCCACTCCTACAGATGGCTTTGTGGCTACTTTTCTCTCTCAATGTGACTTTGTTTTGCACCAATGAGATTTTTCTTTTGTGAAGCTTTTAAAAAAAATTTCAATTAATATGAGGGTACCTCTAATTAGGTTACATTTTTGCCTTTGTAAGATAACATCTAAGCTGTAGGTGTGTCCTTCTCCCAGGAAGTGTGCCATATATTCCTGCCTTATTCCTGTAGGGAAGGATCTCTCTTCCACTCTCCACCCATCTTGGATTTAATTGAGTTTATCGCTCATGTGAGGTTTTTTTTTTTAAACATACTATTGTTATGCTTCATTCAATTTATAATGCATTGTACAGTTTTTCTCAGAACTCAAATACAATTTTTAAGAAATAATGCTACATGATAAATATTTTCAACACTAGATTTTGGAGCCAGCTTTATTTTTGGTACGGATCTGTATGATATAATCAGAAAAGATAAGCCTGTTTACTTTGTCTTTATGATTGAATGCTTACTTTCATAAAAGGCATTAGTCATAAATCAAAATCAAAATGAGAAAACAAACTGATACAACATATTCAATAGAAAGAAAGAAGTTTAAGAGAAGGGACAAGTAGTGCATGTCAATAAGATATGCGCCATTTAAAGAGCTAAAGAACTGGTGAGGCTATACAACAGACCCACCTGGGAATAATAAATGCTGGTAGAAATGGAAACAATGCTGTTTTGTAAATATCCAACAGATTGCTTAGACAGATGGAGATATAAATGAGGCTTTTTCTAATGGAAATTTAAAACTTGCACATACTTATATCTAACAATATGTTTTTAAAGATTAATATATTTCATTGTAAATACCAAGTTTTTTTTTGTTAATTTGTCTCTTATGGTTGGACATTTACATTATTTACATTTTTTAGTACTATAAAAATAATACCCAGCACAATACTGGA
>CAUYON010016733.1:0-44329 GCA_963573935.1 Arctocebus calabarensis
TTTCTCAATGTGTCAAAAGTCTTTGGTGATTTTGTCTTTGAATTCATTGAATTCTTGAGACATCTTTTGGATTACTGCTTGAAATTCTAATTCCATCTTTTCCTCCATTCTGTTGATCTTATTTGCTATCCAGATTCTGAAGTATTTCTGACATCTCAGCCATTTATTTATGCATATGATCTTGTGCTGTGTCTGCCTTGTTGTTCCTTGGGGGAGTTGATCTACTCGGATTATTCATATTACCAGAGTTTTTCTATTGATTCCACCCCACGATTGTTTTTCACCATCACCTCTAGCCATCCTCAGAGTTGGGGAGGTGTGTTTCCAAGATTAGACATTGGTGGGATCACTCTATTGTTGCTGGAACTTTGTAGGGAGTGAACCATGTGTAGCTCCTCTGGGACTGCCCCAGGCAGGGAGTTCTGGCTGCAGGAGCAGCTCTGGAGTGTGGCACCCCAGATCCCGCAGCTGGACAGGGGATGGTGCACACGCTTCTGGGAGTGCCAGGTGCCCTGTGACTTTGGCAAAGAGAGCCCACAGCTCCAGCAGTCTCTGGGTGGGAGGAGGCAGGGAGGGCTCTGGAGGGAGGGCCCCATCCCGCGGCTTCCGGAATCCCTGGCCAGATGGGCAGGGCCGGTGTGGAGGCAGAGAGGGTACGGGAGTGAGGATGTGGGTTTTGTGGCTCCTGGATCCCTAGCCCAGGGTAGGTGTGTGGAGGCCTGGTGGGCACAGGGTGCGGGGCCATGCGGTCGCTGGTGGAGTCCCTGGACGAAGGCAGACCTGCAGAGGCCTGGTGTGTCATAAGTGTTTTAGAAGAAAAGGCCACCCAGAAAAGTAGAAGAGGAAGGGCTGTGTTGGGGGTGGCTGTTGTTACTTTTTTATGTGATGTGTAATAAGAATTGCATTGATTACATGATATTTGAATGGGGACATGAAGTGAAGTATAAATCATGGAGACAGGAGGAAATGGCACATGCAAAAGCCTGGAGGTAGGAGAACATCTGACTTCTTTGAAGAACAGGGAGGAATCCAACATACCCAAGAGAATAAAACAAAGAGAAGAGTCTTAGGTGGTGAGATCAGAGTGTAAAAATGGGCAATCTTTTAGAGGACTTCCTCAGCCCTTGTTAGGACCTCAGCTTGAACTCTGACATGTGAAGCTACAACATTTGGGTGAGTAGTGATATGATCTGACTTACATTTTAGAAAGATTACTCTGGTTATTATGTGGAGAAGAGTCAGTGTGTAAAGAATGTGTGCAGATAGGGAGAACAGTTAAACGAGAAAGGGACTATGCTGAAATTGAATATTGACCCAGAGCAGGGGCAAGGAATAGAGAAAGCTATCATAAAGCAAATAGTTATAGCATTAGATTCCAACTTAAAGTCACAAGTACTTCTCCATGTCATGATATCATGTCAAGTATTAAGTAAACTTTGGAAGGTTTAAAAATATTCTTCCTGGGTGAGTAACAGCAAATGAATCAAGTCTTCTCTTTAAGGAACAGATACCAAAAGATAACCAAAGACTGAGCTCCACTTGAGGCATGGATATCTTGGTCACTTGGGTAAGAGACTTCCTAAGATTCTGACTCTGCAGTTCAAGAAATGAAGCAAGAAAGGGAATTTATGATAGTTTGAGTACACCTTCTGAAGGCAGGAGGGTGGTGTTAAAGTTAACAAAGCTTAGTAGGAAAATTATAGGCCTTAGTAATTCTGCTGGTTCTTTGTCATCAGGTATTTTCAAGTGCACACTGCATCATGGATTTCAAGATTCTTAATGAGTGAGCTATAAGCACTTAGCAGGGAATTTGTGCCAAATTAGGAATGCTATCAGCTGCATGTCACAGAAAGATCTAGCCAGCAGGGTTTTAAGTGACGAAGATATGGATTTATTTTATATAGCAAGGAGTCTGGAGGTTAGTAGAATATGACTGGTCTAGTGGCTCAGAGATAAAAGTCCTGAGCTCAGGCAGCACCCATAGCTCAGTGGGGAGGACGCCAGCCACATACACCCAGGCTGGTGAGTTCGAATCCAGCCAGGGCCAGCTAAACAATAATGACTACTACTACAACAACAACAAAATAGCTGGGATCTGTGGTGGGCACCTGTAACCCCAGCTACTTGGGAGGCTGAGGCAACAGAATCAATTAAGCCCAAGAGCTGAAGGTTGCTGTGAATTGTGATGTCACAGCACTTTACTGAGGGTGACATAGTGAGACTGCCCCCCCCACCAAAAATCCTGAGCTCTTTGTATCTTCCACCTTTGCCATTCCTACTGTGTTGTCTTGGCATCATTGTGCTGATTATTTCATAGTTACAAGTGGCTGCTCAGCTCTGGGCACTGCATCTTCATAGCAGAGTCACATTCACACAGGTAGTCGTGGGGGAAAGATACTCTCCTCATCATGTGTTCTCTTTTTCTCCATTGAAGGACAGCCTTCAACAAATACCCTCTCACATGCTCTTCAGTCAGTACAGTGCCAAATGACGCTTCCAAATCCTTTTGCTTCATTGTCAAAGAGTAAAGGATTACCTTGTCTGTCACAGAGCAATAATGAGTCATCCCCTGCAAGTGGGAGGAGACTGCACTCTCTAGGATCAAGGTCTCTTTATGCCTTCTTAAACACAACATCAGGATTTTTTTGTCAGGTAAGAAGTGTACTTGTGTTTGAGTGGAGAGCATGGGGCAGGAGTGACAACTGGATAGGAGAGCATCTGAGTGAATATTTTATATCCTGTAGTCTGGACTGGCTTTTCTGGACCTGATATTTATTCTGTGACCTGACTCTCCCAAAGGAAAAGGAATCTGGTCTTTGTTGGAAGAACAAGGGTATATTCACAATGGCTAGCAGTAACAGATGAGGGTGACAAATAGGCAGGAGCCAGAATCAGAGTGGGGAGCTTAGGTGCAACCGATGATGTTAAGTACAAGAATGATTGATGTTTTCAAAAAGATAGTTCTGAGTACTGAGTGGTTAATAGATGGCAAGGGGAAAAGCACAGATGGGTTATTAGACTACTTCAGGCATCTAATCAGCAGAGAGTGGAGGCTAGGATGATATGGTACCCAACCTTCACAATTACTGCAAAGATTTCCCCTTCCTGATATTTACACCCCTGGGAAGTCATCTCTCGCATTTTACCAGGGTTAGTCAATGTAACCAACAGAATCTAGCAAGCAGAATTGATGGTCTGTCACTTCTGAGATTAAGTTATAAAAGTCTATGGTTTCCATCTTTGTCTCTTTCTTTTATCTCTTGCGCTGGGAGAAACAAGCTACAATGGTATGAGCCACCTTAAGGAAATGTCTGTGTAATCAGGAACTGAAGTCTCCAGATAACAGGCAGCAAGAAATGTCGGTCTGCCAAGAAGGACACAAGTGACCCAGAAGGAGATCCTTCCCCAGCAGAGAAGACTGCAGGGCTGGCTGACAGCTGGACTGCAACCTCATGGGTCCCCCTGGGGGAAGAACCACCCAGAAGAGTCCTTCCTACATTCCTGACCCTCAGAAACCCTGTGCCATAATAAATGCTTGTTGTTTTAAGCCATTATGTTTCCGATTAATTTATTACTCACCAGTAGATGACTGCTATAGGTGGTAGCAGTCAAGATGGAGAGAATCAGGTTTTTTAGAGAATCCAATGCCTATGAACACAACAAAAATTCCAGATGGATTTTGTATGAGGAGTGAGAACATGTGTGCTTATAATTAGCTCCTAGATTTTTCACATGAGCAACTAGGGGGATTTTAATACCTTTTATTGAAATAAGGGGATTTAGATCCAAGGGTGAGTTTGGGTAGGAAACAAGGAATTTTGCTTTGGGCCATGTTAGGTTTGAGAGGCTTGATTATGTCTTATGACTCCAATGTTAGGAAGAGAAATCAGGAATGGAGAAATAGATTTAAGGATCTATAAAATATAGGTGGCATTTAAAGGCGGTGGAACTGGATAACCTATAGGGCATGTATACAGACTCATTCCATTCTGCTGTTCTTATTGTGAACATCGATCAGGAAATGGAATATCTATATTAAAATACAGCTCACTTTACATACTAAATCTCAAAATGGGAATAGATATATAAGTGTCAAGTTGCCCATGCTGGGCTTATTCATACTAGACATTCACACTGAAGAAATTTTTAACCTCTTTATGGTGTGGCATTTATGCACTGTGGGTCCATGTTAAGACTACCACTGGTACCTTAACTCTTGAACTTCCTGACAGTTCATATATTTTTATTTGAAACTTTCCTATTGTATGACCATAAATTTACAAGTTAAACATGTATAGCTATGCACAGTGACTTCCAATGTATTTGAATTTTCAAGGAAGCATGTACTATGGTGTTGGCTATTTAAGAGTGTGGAGAAGTCTAAGGAACTGTATTTCTATTTCATATTCCATAGCAAGTTACAGCTTCAGATGGGCCTTTAAAAAATAGATTTGCTTAACTTCTAACAACTTGCTTACCCAGAGATTTTCTGGGAATGCTGTTGGCCCATATACTTCAGAGGTCTCTTTTATGAATCATGTGGCCTGATAGAACCTGGTCCACCCCAGGAGCCTTGAATCAAACAGAAGGCTTTATCTCTTGCCTTGAGTGTTTGCTTAAGGAAAACAGAAGGCAATCTTCTATTTGAGGTCAAGTTCTACTACTTTGAAAACTTACAGTCTAGATTAGTACAGCACATCTCTGGTGGTCATAAGGATACATGCCCAGCATACTCCATAGAGAGAAAGAAAGGGCAGATGATCGTAGGACTGAATCATACTGGAACTCTTGAAGATTGAGTATGAACAAGATCATACTTTGCTTTCTTGACCTTTCTTTTTCTACCCTAGGGAATAAAGATGTTTGATGTAGCCCTAAATTCACAACCTATGCTTCCCATAAAAATACCCGTCACTCCCCAACTCTGCAAGTCCATCATTATATGTCACCAGCAGGTGGCAACAGCGAGTATAATAGAGTGGAAAACCCCTGGGGCAGAATCCTGCAGATAACTGGGAATGGCAGGGTTGACATGCCACTGTGCACAGTGTATGCAGAAAGGAAACAACTGCTATTAATTTTAAATGATAGGTACTTTGCTACTCTGTTCTACCTCTCCAAAAGCCCATTTTCTTTCTTTTGCAAAAATTGGTTTAGCCCACAGGGCAAAATTCTATTAAAGGGAGGTTCTCTTAACAGTAGGTCTTTTCCTCCATATTAAGGACAGGGTAGTTTGCCCTTGTTTGTTAAAGATTTTTCATTTTCTGACTTATCTGCCCCTTTCAGATAACAACTGTAAAAGAAAGTGGCAAAGAACAATTTTAAAACAACTCTAAAGAAAGTGGCAAAGAACAATTTTACTAAGAGATTCAGAAACAGCCAATTAATTTGACCCCATTGTGGGAATATCTGAAAGCTAAAGAGGATGACCGGGTTGTTGGCCAACAAGGAGGAACAGTAGACCCCACCTGTTTTTCAAGCTTGCAGCAGCTATGGTCAGAGGGATTTCCTGGCATTGACCACCATCTAGTCATCTAGTTGGCCTAGAGGAGTCCCATTTCTTTGTGATTGTCAACTCAGAAAAAGGGAGTTATCCCCCTGCAATGGCCTTTGTGTAATTTCATGACAGATACAAGGTGAGATAACACGTGTGCCTGGGCACTTCGAGCATACAATGAGAAACTCAAGCTCTCTTTTGAGTCCAAGGAGCAAGGTTGTTTGAGGAAAACTCACCTGGGGAGTGAGTAGTCTTAAAAGAACATCTTCTCCAGAGGTATGTAGATCCTCAGAAGGGCACCTTTGTAAGGCTGTGGTTGAAATGAGATGAACCCAAAATGGATAAGGATGAGCTTGTTCTGTACTTTACTCTAAGTGAAGAATTATTTAATAAGTCAGTTAGGCATTGACCATTGGAATGCACCCAGGAAAATAAACACAAACATGTTAGGACATGCTTGCAGGCACAGCCTTGTCCTTAATATTCCATGGAAAGCAAATGCATGAGTGTTTTACAGAAACCTACCCTGTCCCCTTCTACATGGAAACTCAACTGCTTGAAGTTTCCTGAGGTGTCACTCCAGCTATCCATGGTGCCTGTTCTCACTTCATTCACTTTCTAAGACCAATGACCTGTCATATTATTAAGGCAGGAAATTAGATCTACATCACCACCTTAAAAAAAAGAAAAGAGCATATTATAAGATGTTGGCCTATGACATTGTTTTCCTTTATAACTGACATTTTAAATTCTGTCAGGTCACAGAACTTTCATTTCCATTTATTAATCTATCAACTATAATAATCCTCCCTTGGAGATCCTGCAGAATATATAATAATAACAATAACTAATTATGATTGTCACTTATTCATCTGCAGACTGCCAGGTCTTATGGCTTGGCTTGCTTATTTCTCTCAGAAAAAAGCCAAAGTCCTCCCATCACCTCTAAGGCCTCGGTTATCTGACTCCTTTACCCCTGGCCTTGTTTCCTCCTGTTCTCTTTTCACTCCTTCATGTCACCACACTAACCCTGTTGCTATGTCTTCAGAATACTAAACATTTTCAGTGATTTGGACCATTCTTTCTACATGTATGCACATAGAGAAATTTCTCACCATCTTCCAATCTTTGTTCAAATGCTACTTCTTAATTAAATCTGCAGGGATCACATATTTTAAAATTACAACTTACCCCCTGCCTAGACTCCTAGCATTACTAATAATCCATGTCTGGCTCTACTTTTTTCCATATTTCAAAGCACTTATCTGTTAGTTGTCATTAATGTTTATTGTCTCCCCCAACTACAATATAAGTTCTTGAAGTGCAGAAATTTTTTCCCATTTCTTTTGTTTTGTTTTTAATGGAATGTCTCAAGTACCTTGAAATGCCTGACATACAAAGTCATCCAATTGATATTTGGTAAATGAATAACAACAGTTCCATTTAAGTACACATACAAATACACATACATCTATGTATACACCTATTTACAAACTCACACTCTCACATGAGCTTATATAAAAGATTTAGATTTTTTTATATATCTTAACTTCTTGAGGAAGTTGAGATAAATACTCTCCTGTATTTCCATTACAAAAGTAGCACAATTATAAATGCTTGAATTTGTCTTCAAGTGAGGCAGCTGATTTTTTTTCTGGAATAAATTTTTTTATCAAAACACCTTGATATTACAGGAGAAGCATGCCTGATTATGCAGATATTTGTTAGAGAGGATAATCTTTTTAATGTACAATAACTGTGAGGTAGTATGGCTATGAAAACTCAGGATCTAGGAATATTTTAAGAGAAATACAGTTTTAATGTCTTCAGCAATACGTAATGTGTAAGCAGTTTACTAAGATTCTGTAAATAAACATTCCTGCAAATGGACACTCTGGCCAGACCTACTAAACACTAGATAAGGATCATTCATAATTAACACATTTTTTGTATGCAGTTGGGTAGTTGTAAATGTGTTTGAAAACAATTTCTTTTCTTAAGTAAATTCAAACACATCCCACTTCCATCCTTGTTTACATTATTAATTTGTTTAATCAATTTATTTTCTACAGACAATGGGAAAGTAAGTGTAGAGACATAAGCAAAGCTGTGTTTCAATTGCCACAATGTATAAATCACAAGTAATCTTAGTTAATGAGATTTTTTTTTGAAAATGTATTGCTTGACAGTATACATGTGGTTTTAATGGTTACTTTGGTCGTATTCATGCTTTTTTTTTTTTTAAATCAAGAATCCTTGCCACAGGCGTATTGAAAATGTTTTGAGTCACAAAACTGACGGCTTTGTTTTGCTCACAAGGGAATATTAGTTGTAGAGGTGAGGAGTGAATTTTCAGCTGTATGTCGTTCACTTGGTATTGGGTTTAGCACTCTCAACTTACTTGGGGGTCTTATTGCATCAAGGAAGCCTACTAACTTTTGCTGGGTACTTTAGAGTGGCAGCATCTAGAATAATCTAGATGTTAGAAACTTCTTCCTGACAAACTACCAAAATTTCACTTCTTTTTTTTTTTTTTTTTATAATTTTGCTAAAATTTCACTTCTTAAGGGAAGCTCCCCTGGGCTATCGATCTGCCTGATAATGGAGGAAGGGCCTATCTACCACTTTCTTCCTCTACATGTTAACTTCTTTCTGTAGAAAGCCAAGGGAGACATTGTTTCTTAGCTTTTTCTTCTCCAGACCACCAAGGCTAAGCATTTTAAAAGCATTTTTAAAGAAAGTGATCATACTCAGGCAAGCACATGTGTGCACACCTGTGTGCATTTTAGATGTAAATGTCAGTAAATTTACATTCAATTTTTCATATTCAATTACAGCAGCTTACGACATTATGCAAAGGAGAGTATTGTGCCTATTTACCAATTTGTTCAAAACATGAACAAATCATGGATCAAGACATTAGTGCATATTAGAGTTGTAAAATGTGCCACATTATTACAAAGACTATGACCTTTTAAAAAAATGTTTTCCATTTCCTAATGACCTCTGGCGACTGGCCTTCCTGCCTCTGCCTGCACATGCCATCTCTGTGGGCAGCCCTCTCATCTCCCGGTGCTGTGCTCTTTTACAACACTCTGAGTGATTTCTTTTTCTCACTCTGAGATGACACATACCCTATTATAGAGAAGGTGTAAACTTGTAAAAGGTGCAAAAAAAAAAAAACACCATCTTGATCTAATTATTTAAAAATTGCCACTATTTCATTTTTCTATAATATTTCATCTTTTTCTCCATTTAACATGATGTCGCTGTTGGTTTGTCAGAGATGGATTTTATTATTGTCAGACATACTCTTTCCATGCCTATTTTGTGGAGAATTTTTTTTTTCAACATGAAGTGATGCTAAATCTTATCAAATGCTTTCTCTTCATCTCTTGTGATGATCAATGATATTTTGTTTTTAATTCCCTTTATGTAATAGATCACCTTTATTGATTTGCATTAAGTTTAAACTGCTGGCATCTCTGAAATAAAACCCACTCAATCATGGTATGCGATCTTGGATTTGGTTTGCTAGTATTTTGATGAGAAATTTTACATCTGTGTTCATCAGGGTTATTAGTTTGAAGTTTTTTGATGTTGTGTCCTTTCCTGGTTTTGGCGTCTGGGCGATGCTGGCTTGGTAGAATGAGTTAAGGGGGATTCTCTCCTTCTTGATCTTTTGGAACAGGCTCAGCAGGATTGGTACCTGTTCTTTACATATCTGGTGGATTTTGGCAATAGGTCTTTTCTGGTCCTGGGCCCCATGTTCCCCTTGCCCCCCATTAGTATGAGGGTGCATACAATTAGATTACAGTATTTGTGCTTTTAAGGTAAAGTTCAATGTCTAATTTGTGGTTGAGCACTTCACCTGGGAAGTATGCCATATACCCCTACCTTGTACCTGATAGGTAGAAATTTACCAAGCCCTCATCCCCACTCCTGCTTCTTGAATTTAATCATGTTTTTCTCTCATGTAAACCTGTAATTGTTGATCTGCTAGTTTCATATTAGTACTGAGTACATGGAATTCTTGCTTTTCCATTCTTGAGATACTTTACTTAGGAGAATGTTCTCCAAATCCTTCAGGTAAATACAAAAGATGCAAAGTCTCCATCTTTTTATGGCTGAATAGTATTCCATGGTATACATATATGACAATTTATTGATCCATTCAAAGGATGATGGGCACTTGAGTTGTTTTCACATCTTTGCAATTGTAAGTTGAGCTCTATGAACATTTGAGTGCAAATGTCCTTATGATAAAACTGTTGTTTTCTTCTGGGTAGATAACTAGTAATGGGATTGAAGGATAAAATGGGAGGTCTACTTTTAGTTCTTTGGGGATTCTCTATACTTTTTTTTCAGAAAGGCTATACTAGTTTGCAATATTACCAACAGGGCATAAAGTGTATCCCCGCTCCATACAACATGCTAGGCTTTTACTGTTGTTGTTGCTATTGTTGGAATTTTTTTTTAATTACACATTCAGTTTTATTAGTCTTTTTTAATATTTTAGTATTTTTATTTATTCTTGGTTCACCATGAGAGATTGTGTTCCATTCCCTCTATGTTTTCTGGTTTATGAGTATAGTGGTGCTCATGGTAGTCTCAATATTTTGAATTTCTGTAATATTAGTTGTAACATCTTCTCTTTCATTTTTTGATTGTATTTATGTAGATCCTCTCTTTCCTTTGTTACTCTAGCTTGCATCCTGATGATTTTGTTTATTATTTTATACAATCAACTTCTTATATCATTAATTCTTTTGGTGGTTATAATTTCATTTAATTAGGATCTGATTTTTGATATTTGTTCTTTTACTGGCTTTGGGTTTTGATTGTTTGATTGTTCTTTTTTTTTTCTAGTTTCTTGACGTGCAATGGTTTGTTATTAATTTGAAATCTTTCTTTTTTTAATGTAGGCATTTAATGCTATAAAACTCTGCCTTAGGACTGCTTTTACTATACCCCAGAGACTTTGGTATGTTGTTTCTCTGTTTTAATTCATTGGAAATAAGTTTTATATTTCCATCTTAATTTCATTATTGACATAAAGATCATTCAGGTGCAAGTTGTTTAATTTTTATGTATTTGTATAGAGTTGAAAGTTTCTCTTGGAATCGATTTCTAATTTTATTCTTTGTATTCCAAGAAGACACTTGATATGATTTTCATTTTTCAAATATATTGAGACTTATTTTGTGCCCTAACATATGATGTGTCTTGAAGAATGTTCTATGTGCTGCTGACAAAAATGTATAGTCTGTGGTTGTTGGGTAGAATGTTCTGGAACTATTTTTTTTTTAGTTCCATTTGGTCTAAAGTCCAATTTAAGACCAATGTTTGTTAATATTTTGTTTCAAAAAAAATTTTGTTTCAGTGATCTGTCTAGTGCTGTCAGTGGGCTGTTGCTATTCCCCACTATTATTGTACTTTTGTCTTTATATATATATATATTTTTTTAAGGCCTATTAATTTTTTGTTTGTTTGTTTGTTTTTGAAAATAGGTACTCCAATGTTGGGTGCATGTATATTTAGGATTGTTATATCTTCTTATTGAATGTATCACTTTATCATTATATAATGGCTTTTTTTTGTCTTTTTATACTGTTACCTATTTAAAGTCTCTTTTATAGGATATAGCAACTTCTGTTTGCTTTTGGTTTCTGTTTGCATGGAATAATTTTTTTTACCCATTTACCATCATTCTATAATTTAGTTTCTTTACCAATTTGGAAAATTTCTTATAAGTAGAATATTGTTGGATCATTTTTAAAAAGTTAATTCACCAATCCATATCTTTTAAGTGAAGTATTTAGTCCATTTATACTTAAGGTTAATATTGATATGTAAGATTTTGTTCCTGTCATTATGTTACTTATAATCTAGTTATTTTGTAGTTTAATTTTATGTAATTGTTTTATAAGTCTTGTGAATTTTATACATTTTATTTGTTTGTATAATGGTGAATATTGACCTTTCATTTTCATATTTAGAACTGTTTTGAGAATTTTTCTCATAGGCAGTCTATTGGTGAAGAACTCCATCAGATTTGCTTCCCTGGGAAGGTTATTCAGTTGTAATTCCTACTGTAAATCCTTCAGTTTACAAATGGCTTTCCTGTGGTGCTTTTCTCAACTGCTGGCATCACAGCATTGTACTGGTCTGTGAGTAGGTTCTCAGTCTCCTTCTGTGGCGGTAGTAGAACTCTCAAGAAGCTTATTTTGCTTATGAAGCTTATTCTAGCAAAATACAAATCTCATGCCTTCCTTCCTTTCTTATTTCTTTCTTTCTTAGTTTTTAAACTTTTAATGTTTTTTTTTTTTTCTTTAAGAATTCTAAAAATAGGATCTCAATCTTTTCTGGCTTGCAAGGTTTCTGTCAGAAGTCTAATGTTAGTGTGATGGAACTTCCTTTCTAGATGACTAAATGTTTTTCTCTTGCTGATTTTAGAACTTTTCCCTTCACATTGACTTTAGATAGTCTGATGACCACATGAGTTGGTAATATCCTTCTACTATATTTCCCTGGGTTTCCAGGAGTCTCTTGCATCTGAATGTCTAAATCTCTAGCAAACTATGGAAGACTTCTCAATTATTTCTGCAAATAGTTTTCCCAAACTCTTGGCTTTTTCATCTCTCTCAGAATACTTATGAATAGGCTCATATGTTTACAACATCTCATGGTTCTCTAAGACTTTATTCATTTTTTGAATTCTATTTGTCTGATGAAATTAAGCCAACAGATCTATCTTCAAGTTTTGAAATTCTTTCTTGAGTTTAGTCTAGTCTATTGTTATAAAATGTATTTTTCATTTCCAGAACTTCATTTTAATTTTTCTTTAAAATAGCTATCTCTTTAGTAATTTATTGTTTATATCCAGAATTACTTTCCTGTCTTCTTTGTATTTTTTTCACGTTTCTTTTGGATTTTACTACCCTTCTTTATAAAACACATTTTAAATCCTTTATCTGGAAATTCAGAATTGCTTGTTGTTGTTAGTATTCATGGCCAGAGAGATAGGGTGATCCTCTGGGGATGTCATAAATACCCCCTTTTTTTAATACTGCCAGAACTGTTTGTTATACAAGTTCTTTCCAATCTGGAGGAACTATCGGTTATTTTCAAATTTGTTTTCATTTGGATGGGACTTTATTTTTCCTCCTTGAGGGTGTGACTGCAATGCATGTTTCACAGTGTCATTTGGCTTTGCTTCTGGATACTTTCGGGGGTCAAACTTCTGTGTGAATCCTTTAGTTTACAAATGGCTTTCCTGTGGTGCTTTTCTCAGCTGCTGGCATCACAGCATTGTACTGGTCTGTGAGTAGGTTCTCAGTCGCCTTCTGTGGCAGTGGTAGAACTCTCAAGAAGCTTATTTTGTTCCCAATGGCTGTGTCCTTTTATCTTCAGATATTCCATTGGGTTATACAGTTTGACCTCCAGGCCAGTAGGTGGTGCTGGCAGGTGAGAATTAGCTGCAGTGACAGCAGTAGAATACTTTTGATCTTCATTTACCTGGAGATGCTTACCCAATTACTCAAGCTATGATCTCAGGCTTTTCACTGGTCTGTGGGAAGCATAGTGCCCTGGGCTTATCTTTTAGCCTCTGAAGAGGGGTGAAGCTGGCTGGGGCTGATCCAGACTGGTTCCACTCTTGGTTCCCCAATGGCAGGTGCAAGCCCCAATGCTAATTGGGGTTGTGGGGAAGTAACATAGAATCTGTCAGTTTTCCTTGGTCATAAATAGTTTTAGTATGGTGTTTTTCTCAATTGTCAGTTGTAGTAGTAATGAATCAGACAGATGAATAGGCTCAAGGCCTCCCCAGTAGCCAGGATTTTGTAGGCCATGATGGTAGCTGAGTTTGCAAAAGCATTCTCCTTCCCTAGTGTTGCAACTGTGTCAGCAGATATTGTGAGGGGCTGTGCAGGTTGACCCCCACCCCCATCCCCCACCAGTACATGGCACTTGTAGAAGAGAGCCAGCTGTGGGGAATAACGGGGCTGTGAAGCTCCCAGGGATGTGTCCCACTTTTTGCCACTGAGGCAGGTTGCTTGTTGGGGACTGGGTGAGGCCAGACCACATCCAGGCTCCCCATAGCAGGTGGTAAGTGGCAGCCTTTAGAGGGCAATTCCCTCTTTGCTGGGGCCATATTCTAGGGAGAAGCAGAACCACCTTTGTGTTGCTAAAGATCCTACATGGGGAGAGAGAAAGCCAGGCCTGGAGCACCCCTGTGGCCCAGATTGCCTGGCTCCCCAGTGGAATTTTTGTCATGGGGATAGTCTCTCTTCCTCTTCAATGTTCTGAAGATTCATAGTTTTCCACAAAACCCACAGACACAGGCTACTGCCTACTGCTTCCTTCAAAATACCTGAATTCTTTCACATTTTCTGTTGAGCTCTTTTGTTCCATCTTGGATAAAAATTCACAGTGTGAGTCTCTATTACTATTTTTCTTTTTCCAAGTGGTTGAGGAATGCCACAATGCCTCCAATTGGCCATCTTGGAAAAAAAATTAAAGA
This sequence comes from Arctocebus calabarensis, assembly GCA_963573935.1. Taxonomy (NCBI): domain Eukaryota; kingdom Metazoa; phylum Chordata; class Mammalia; order Primates; family Lorisidae; genus Arctocebus; species Arctocebus calabarensis. The sequence goes on from CAUYON010016733.1 coordinate 14,019, forward strand.
ACAACAACCAAAAAACCCCAATCCTTATTAATAACATTTAAACATTTTTTTCCTGTTTGATTTCTACCACAGTACTTACACAGTCTACATTATTTTGTGCTTGATTTTTTGTTTGCTTCATATTGATTTGTATATTATAGGCTTCACATATGATTTTGCATATTATGATCTCTTTCTAAATATATTTTGTAATATTCTGTCAGAATGGATATTTAATAGCAGAAATGACCAAACCTTTCTGTTTTTCCTACAGTGTTTTAGGGACAATATGCTTTATAAGATAGGAAAAACATGAAACCTAAAAATCAGAGCTTCATTTATTGTCGATCACAGTCATGAACATATTGCGCCCATTAAATGTCTCTTGAAAGCTCTTTCATGATGGTAGCTTAAAACTATCATGTAGATATTGGGAGTAAGTTTTTGAAAGGAAGACTTTAGAGTCGGAGACTTACTGGAAGATAAAACCGCTAAGAAAATCACTTTGAAATTCATGAATCTCCTGGGGAAGATATATGTACTACATATTTTAGGTTTTCCTAAATTAATATTAGTCCTGAAGGAAGGCTGAAAATGATGATCTTTTAAAAGCCTTTTAAAAATACTATTAAAGGAAATAGAAAATATTCTCAATATCTGTAACACAGAGATAAACCACAGTTTATGGCTAGAAAGGAAGGATGCTATTTTCTAAGGAGCATTCTGTCTTTTCAATTCCTCTGTGTTCAAAGTTTGTATGACAAAATGACAGTCATTTACATTTCCTTCTGATTTAATTTGGTGGAACAGAGAAAGGGGGGAGTCTGTATTTGCAGTTTTCCTGTCTGGGGAAACTTTTGAAGCAGGTTGAAAACCTTTGAGCATAACAATACCCTCACCTTTTAAGATATCACATAACTTATTTATTTAGCAGGGGGAAAAAACCCCTCCAGAAACCTCTAACCAAACACAAACATGACACTCTTTGACCAAATTATTCTCTTTGCTATTTCTGAATATCTCAAACTAACAGATGGTTAGTGGGATATTTTAGATGCTGAGGTGGCATTCCGTTTGTACCCAGGCCTTGGAGACTTTTGGATTTTTAAACTTCACCCTTGTCAACCTGAATAACAAATGGAGAGGCTCTCTAAAAGAAAATATATTCATTTGGGAATAAAGCATTGTAATGTCATAGCACATGTGATAGTAAACTGTGTGTATTTAGGTAGGTAAAGGCTCTTTTTTGTCATGATTTTCTGTATATTAGTGATGCTATTTTGATTTTGACACCATCCCGATCATTCATCAATTACAGATGAGATCCCAGAGCAGTGATTGTCAACAGGGACACACAGCACACTGATGTGCCATGAGAGGATCTTAGGGGTGAGGCAAAAGTTTTTGAAGGTCATTAATTAAGTTATTATCAAAAGAAGTACAAAAGCACAGTATCTTTTTTTAACTTTTTTTTTTTTTTTGATTAATGTAATTTAAGTGTGTTGTAGTAGGGCTGGGCATTGCATTTCAGTGGTTAAAGTGCTGGCCCTGCACACCAGGGTTGTGGGTTTGAATGTCACCAGGTCTTCTTAAGCAAATAAAAAAAAAAAAAAAAGTGGGCCCTGGAAGTTTAACTGCAGGTTCAAGTGTGCCATGAGATAGAAAATGTTGACACTATCCTAGAGTTTCAAATACACTTCTAAGTTAAACAAGGCAATTAAAAACATAAGGAGAGTTTCATTAATTCCTCCTTAGATTGTAAAAACAATCTAAATCTAAATTAATGTCTTTAATTAATCTAAATTAAAGTCTTTTGAAAATAAACACTAGTCATGAGTTCCTGCTTATAAATTTTAAGGTTTTTGTTATAAAAATTTTAGAACTAGAAACTACTTGAATTCTGTTCGTTAAAACCCACCTACATTTTTTTCCTAAAGAGTGAAATCTCCATATGTTTCAGTTTATGCTTATTGTTCCTGCATACTTATAAATAGCACCTCCCATACTCACAGGAGTTTCTAGTTTAGATGTTGAGATTAATAATGAGAGAATCCTATCTCAAGTCTTGAAGGGACTGTACCGGTGTTTGAACTAGACCAAACTAGTGTATGACAAAGTGCAAATGAATTCTTCAAACTTCCAAGTCAGAGTTATATTTATTAGACTATTATCATTCATGATTTCACATGAATGAATGCAAAAAGCTCTGTATTTTTGACCAAGCAACTCATCAATCTTTAGCTTGCATTAGAATCACCTGTGGGATTTGTTAAACTCAATTTCTGGTTAAACTAATTTCTCAGATTTTTATTCTGAAGATCTAGGATGGAATTTGCATATCTAACAAGCTCCAGAGAGACATTGAAGCTGCTTGTACAGGGAGCTCTCACTTTGAGAACATTTGACATACACAATGTTAAAACAACCTTTCCATACTGTAAAGATAGAGACAGGTGGTGAATGTGCAGCTTTCCCAGCTGTAAATGTTCATTTCTTCTCAATGTATAATTTCTTTTATTGGCACTAGAATTTTTTCACAGTAAAAACTAGAAGTGTAAAGTGGAAAAGTAATTTGAAATACAAAATTCGTGGAGGAAAGTATGGTGTTGTGGGTGTGGGGTGGTCATTTTTTCATCAGGGAGTATGGGGCCAACCTTTGAGAACAACACTGGGTGGGGGAGAGATGTGAGGAAACTCAATGAAAAGGGAAGAATTGCTTCTACAACATGCTCCAGAAACTTGCTACTTAAAATGTGACCATGAACCATTAGCATAATTTGGATATTGTTGAGAATGGAGAGTTGGGAAACACAAAGACACATGAGAATTTCCTAAATGGATCCTGGTTAATTCATTATAGTGAGTGAACACAGAAAGAACATTCACTGAATTGGAGGGGACTTAAAGTTTCCCTAGATAAGGAAGAGGCATGAAAAGTCTTAACTATGAACATTCACTCCCACTGAGATAGTTCAGAGACTCTGCTTTTGAACCATTAAGAAGATTCAAGTTTGCCACAAATTTATCTTAACTTGTTCTATATTCTAAACACTTACAAAATTCCTGAACCAGAAATCTTCTAGGAGGGGAAGACAAAATTCTTTTTCTCTTATCTTCCTCTCGTCATTTCGAGAAATTAGCAACTGGAATTAGAAGGGAAACGAGCATTACTATAAGAAAATGAACAGAGGCTGATGAGTGTGGAGTCCTAACCATCATGTCAGTCAGGGGAAAGTTAGTTGCAATAATTGGTGAAGGGATTTTAGTTGTTAAGATTGAACTTACATGCTAATAATTGCGTTGAAATCAGAGTCACCAGGAAGTTCTGAAGACAGAATGTTTGAGAATTTCCGGTAGTGTTATTTCAACTATTTTGAGTTTTCCAAAAACAGTTAGATCTGAAAGATAAAACCATAGCATGAAATTCTTCTTCCCTGCTTTTTGTTAATGACATCAAAAGGGGACGACGATTTTCCTGTCAAATGCATATTAAAAACAAAATTTCACGTGAGTCTAGTAGAATCACCTTTGTAATTGCAGGGATGGTGAGTCACCATTTTCAATTAGTTGTCAGCTCTCAAAACCCTAAGGTTGCTGTGAAAAATAGCTCCTTTCCTGGAACTTCGAAAATATTCAGCTTGCAGAACACCACTTTTCCTATGTGCACCTGCAGTTTTGAGTCAACAAAAATTGCCATCCCAGGGTGATAAGCTCCATATAAATAATTAATGACATGGAACTAATTACTCTTGTATTAGGCCACCTGCATCCTCAAAGCTCAAGAGCCCCAGGTGTGAAAATTGCAGGGGCAACTAATTGTGAGCTGCATTTCATCACATAAACCCTGTCGAGGAGGCCCTGGCTATTTCCTGCTCACATCTTTTTCAGGGTTCAGCAAGCGGAGCATGGGTGGGGTTGACTGCATATGTAACTATCTCAGAAGGCAACCAGGCGACATGGTGATTCTTGAAAACTGAGCTCTTAGAGGCCACCAGGAGGTAAAAGGGATTAGATTTAATTAGAGGAAAATACACCTTGAAGGATATGGTTGGAAATTGTCCCTTGAGGTCTGGGAAAGTTGCTGAAATAACTCTATGTGAGAATGCTACATAGAAGAGCAATGGCATCTCTATTTCATTGTTTACAACCAGAGAACTTCAGGATTTCAGTCTCCAAATATGTGAATTAAGTTATATATGTATCTATATATTTATAGTGTTTATAACACTAGTAACATTATAACATTTATAATACTCTTTTTTGCTGGAGATGGTTGCTTTGGTGCCTTAGTGGTGGATGTGTGGATGTGTGAGGTATACTCCCCCAACTAAGATCTTAAAATCTGGTTTGAAGGAAGTCTATTGCAAAGAACTATATAATTGATACTGACTGAAACGCCACTAGCCGTTCTCAGCCCATCTTGTGGAACTCTTCATCATTATGTCTGTGTTGGCTTTGGAATGAAGAAGAAAAAACACGATGTGGTTAAAGTTACTGCATCTAGTAACTTCAAGTTCATTGTTGAATTTCACTTGGTACAAAGCTCAGTCCAAATACCCAACTTCTTATTTAGTGATAGGCTATTAATTGCTATACCCAGGTCCTATTTTGGGTGGTGAATTGAGGAAAATAACATTGAAGTACCCAATAGACCATTTAGGAAGTGATAAAATTAAAGATTCCAAAAGTCCTTGGAGAAAATGCCAACTGAATTCATCTAACTATATATTTTTCTTCACATACACATATACACAATTTTACATAAATTATGTCATAGAATAACTGTACCTTTTGTTTTCATCTTGTAAGTTTAAAGAATTTTTTTTTTGCTTTCATCCTTTCTTGTTCCTTTAATCCCACAAGTAAGCTTAACTTACGTTTTTTCCCTGCACATTATTATATTTAAATTTATATTAAAGTTTGTATAGTTTATAGATACATATGGTAGTTTCTAATAATTTGTTTAATAGACTTTATTTTTTGGAGCAGTTTTAGGCTGACAAAAAGTTGAAAGTACATAGCTTGTCCACCTGTTCCTTTAGGCTCTCCCCGCCCCTATTTCCCTAGCATTAACACTTTGCATCTGAGTGTTATTATTTGTTATAATACTGGCTTGATATGTTGTTATTAACTGCAGTACACAGTTTATGTTAGGATTCACTCTGTGTTTATGGGGTTTGACAAATGCATAATGGCTCTTATCCACTATTGTTATTGTACAGAGTTGTCTAACTGCTCTGCCTTAAAATGTGTAATATTTTGTTTTTAATTATATATAATGTTTTGATTTTCTCTAAATGTTTCAAGTGAACAGATTTACCCCATTCCTTTAATGGCTGTGTAGTATTCCCTGACATGGCTATGCCAAAGTTGGTTCAACATTTCCTCATGTCGATTAGAATTCATATTATGCCCTCATTCATATTATGCTTTTATAGTCACAGCATTAACTCCCATGAAGACCAAAGGCTGTGTTTACCATTAATTTTGGGGGTTTTTTTTTTGCAGTTTTTGGCCAGGGCCAGGTTTGACCCCACCACCTCCAGTATATGGGACCAGCGCCATATTCCTTTGAGCCATAGGCATCTCCCTGTTTACCATTAATTTTAATAAGCATTGCCACATCAAGGGACATTTCCAACATTTGATACAAGAATACTTGTTTGCCTCTATCCTCACCAGTAATGGGTATGATAACTCCATATTTTCTGTTTGAGAATGATACATAGCACACTAGGTAAGCATGTTGGCCCTGAATTCTGATTGTTTTGAAGTTCTAGTACTAACACTTTCTGTTCAGCAACATTGGACAGTTCGCTTCACTTCCAGTGTTGGTTTCCTCATCTGTATGATATGGATGGTGACCTATGACATCATACAGGTGACTGGGTGTTTAGGCAGCATGGTACGTATAGAACAGGCTTAGCCTGTACCTGGCCTAGAATAAGTATCCAGTTAATAACAGATTTTATTACTAGAATATTATAAATGGTCATCAAGCCCTTTGAACAATATCCAGGAATATTGCTTCATTATAATATTCTTGGATAAATTTTGGAATTCTATTAAATTTTGTGGTAATTAGCTGAGATCAAAGCAGGCACAAACATTCCCTTAATGTCAAACCACAGAACATGGTGACCCAAGCCAGATGGCTACCTCTGATCATTATTACTCTATAAATGTGAAAAAATAGATAAATAAAATTAAGGCTATTGTAGAAATTCCATACATATATAAGCACAGACTTTTTGTTAGAGTTGAAACTACTGTCATGGCATATTAAATTTACTCGTGTTATTTCTTCTCCATGTTTAAAAATAGAGTTGGGGCTGTAACTATTCAATTATTAAGTAGCTTATTTCTCTTCTCATCTTAAAGCCTTTCTTTGAGTAGTCTCTGCAGACTGTACCTCAGGGCACATTACATGTTCCTTGTAATTTTGGAGGTAGGGTGGGGACTAAGACTTTTTCCTCCAATTCTCCTCTGCCCGATGCCATTTCTGCTCCTCACCTATAACATCTCAGGCTGGAGCAAAAGTTATTCCTTACATTCCTTAACAGGATCTGGGAGTATTATTGAGGGAGGGAAGGAGAAAGGGAGAGAGAAGAGAGGAAATTGAGGAAGAGAGGAGAGAGGGAGAGAGGGAAAGACAGAGACAGTGGGAGGGGGTGGGATGTTTGGTCTCCATAGTTGAAAAGCACACATTATTCTCCAGGAGACAGAGTGGAGGGTACTTCCAACCACAGGTGAAATGTCTGATTCTTCAGATGGGAATTCTTGTGATGGTTTAGAAAATTGTGAATGCTCTGCCAACCTGTGTCCTGGTCTCATTCTGGACAATGCATAATTATGGCCGAAAGCTAGTCAATTTGGATAAAGGCCTTGAGGAATCATGAGGAGTTTTGCTTGTTTGTCTGGGGTTTTCTGTGTTAAACTATAGCAGGGAGCATGAATTGTGTGGTCCCCTAGTAAACATACCCTGCTCTGCTATGCCAGCCCTTATTTCTGACCCAAAGGTCAGGGGATGCTGTCTGAGGAAGAAATTTTCAGTGCCTTCTGTGAGTAATGCCAAACACTGAAATTTCCAAGGCCCTTTATAGGATTTGTGGAAAAGAGTATTCAAAATTGGTATTGACTTAAAAAATCAAAAGTATAGTTTCCAAACACTAAAAGCGAAATAACTATAGTTGTGTTTGAAAAAAATAAATTCTAACCAAGTTTTATACAATTCCATACCAAACAACGATTTCTCCCCTACGTGTTTTAACTTATTTGTTCAGTAACACCCACTGAATTCCCCTTGTATGTAAGGAATGAACAGAAAAAGTCTGATGGCCTGATCTAGCTCCCCTTGGAGCTTACCATGAAGAACAGAAAAACATCTGCTGATCATCTCAATACAGATAAGCACTGAGCAAGTAAGCATGACCTTAGTAAGTGTGAAAGGAAGAAGTAATGATTTCTGCTGGGATGGTCAGCCACAGTGTCACCTGTGTGATGAAAGGAGAGCAGGCTTTGAATGATGGCTGACGACTCCAACATGTTCAGTGACAGGGAAGAAGCAGCCATATGTAGGCTAAGTGCGGGAGGAATGTTCTAGAAAGACTGAGTAGGTTGCTTTGGATCCCAGATGTATGGATTTTGTCTTAATTTCAAATACTCCCTTTTATGAACTAGGTGTGAGCCATGTAATTCTAGCACTTTGGGAGGCCGTGGCGGGTAGATTGCTTGAGCTCTGCAGTTTGAGACCAGCCTGAGCAAGAGGGAGACTCTATCTCTACTAAACAATAGAAAAACTAGCTGGGCATCATGGAAGTTGCCTGTAGTCCCACCTACTCCAGAGGCTGAGGTAGAGGATCTGTTGAGCCCAAGAGGTTGCTGTGAGCTATGATGATACCATGGCATTCTACCCAGGGTGATAGAGTGAAACTCTGTCAAAAAAAAAAAAATTAAAATTAAAAAATAAACTACCTTTTGTTCTTGTTTATCCAAATAAAATTTGCAAATCATTAAAAAAAACTGCTTAAAAATAAATAAATAGATAAATAAATAAAACAAAAAGGCCATGGCAGGTCATACATCTTTGGTCTGAGCTCAAAAAATATATGTTCAACCAAACCCAAGAAAAATGGTGGGACAGTAATGTTGAGGCTCCCAGACAACAGTTTAAAAGAAAAAGAAGAAAAAAGGACTTCCACTGTACAGTCCATGGGAAGTTATTACAATGTTTTGAGCTGGCATGGTGGTGGAAATACGAAGACAACAGGGTCCCTGAGAGAGTCATAGGAAAAAACTAGATGTGGCCGTCATTTGTTTAGAAGAGTCTGGGAGGAACCAGAGAGGAATCTGATTTTTAAACTATTGTGGGTTGATAGAAATGTAATAAAATGATTACATGCTGTATCTGTAGAGTAAATGGATATAGTTTAGTGTTGGGAAAGTTTCCTCTTCTGTAACATCCTAATGGCACCCAAGTTATAGATAGAATTGTCTAAAAAAGTCTGTGCTCCATAAATTTTATTTATATCATCAGGGCAACATTTCAGGCAGGAGAGCCTAGGCACTCTCACTTGACTGCCTATTTCTCTTCTGTTTGTCAGAGTCAATATGTTAGAGGCAGAAATCAAAATTAGCATGACGCAGTGGGTAGGGTTTTGCCCTCTTTTTTTTATTTACAAATTCCTCACAGACTGCCATAGATGGTTAATGGAAGTTTCAGGAATGAAGGAGGAGAAGAAAAGAAAGCATGAGGATGGTGGGATGGGCCATCCTGAACCAAGGCCAAAAATTACTACAAGGAGATTGGAGTGTGGTGGGGGAGAGGAAGCAGGTAGGAGGAAGCCTGGACCGTATGTGTATTCACTACACCACTTATTTTGGAAAATACATGGAAAACTGCATGCAGAGTTCCAAAATTACTGTCCCACTATGATTCACTGGAGAAGTCACTCTCAGCTGCATCCACCCTGGCCCTTTTTCAGAGGTCATGTTTACACATAATTTATAAAGTTCTAACATGTGGTTGAAAGTTTCTCTGGCTTATTTGGAAATGTCTGGGAAGGAAGTTCTCACCATTTCACTCTGCCTGCCTTTGATTTCAGCCTATGTTTTAATTCTGTAAGTATTGTGCTTAAGGCAAAGAAGGCCTCCAGTTTTGTGTGCTGTGAACCACAAGCTGGAGCCCTCTGGAGAGTTTGTTTCTGTCGTGTTAGCCACCTGATTCTCACCTGGTAAGTTCTAAACAATGAAGAAGTGTCTGTGCTGTGGACTTTGCAGATGTCTGAGCATCATTTATCCAGCTCCTCACATTAGTCCTCTTCAATTTTTTTTTTGTTGTTGTTGTTGAGACAGAGTCTCATTTTATCGCCCTAGGTAGAGTGCCCTGGCATCACACAGCTCATAGCAACCTCCAGCTCTTGGGCTTAGGCGATTCTCTTGCCTCAGCCTCCCCAGTAGCTGGGACTACAGGTGCCCGCCACAACGCCTGGCTATTTTTCTGTTATTGCAGTTGGGCTGAGGCCGGGTTTGAAACCGCCACCTTTGGTATATGGGGCCAGCACCCTACTCAATGAGCCACAGTCGCCACCCTAGGCCACTTCATTTTTGGTGTCTTAACTCAAGAGAAGATTTTATATATGCTTTGAAGGGAAGTCAGTGGTTCTGGTGTATTTTGAAATCCCACCTGCTGTAATTTGCCCATGTCAGTGATTTGATGCCGTGAACAGAAGGTGGCTTCTCCACAGAAGCCTGCCATTCCTAGAAGGTTCCAGCAATTCACATAGTCTTCCTTAAAATCTGTGCTTAATAGTCACTTGCTGCTTCTAAACCAAATTAAAACAATTCTATTTTTCTTCTACATTAAGAGAGATGAATTGGGCGCTACGTTCCCATATCTCTCCTTATTATTTTTTAATTTTTTTTAAAGTTAAACCTTTCCAGTCCCTGTAGTTATTTCTCACATGACACGGTAAACTCTGTTTTATATCTTCTCTTGTTAATTTGAAGAAGTATTTAATCTTCATTTGAAGACTCTACCAGTAATTAACAGTATATATAGTATTATGTCTATAGGATTATCTCGATAGGTAAACTAGGCTTTCCCATAAATAAGCATGCACTTTTAAAATGAATTCCTCTCTGAAAGCCTGTTGACTTGTGGAGCTGATAATTTTCAATTGTTTGATCAATTTCCCCAGGAAAATTCCATGAACCTGATTTCCAGTTTGCCACTCTGGTTTGCAAAGAAGTTTCTGATGACCAAAAAAGATTTGCTTCAGATTTTTCCCAAAAAAGAGTTTTTCAGCCTTGGGGGCCAAAGTATTTTATATTATTAATTCATTTTTAGCAATATCAAAATGGGTTCCTTTTTTCTTCATTCATTTATTTATTTTAAATGTTTATTGAGTGTCTGATACACATTAAGTTAGAAGTTGTACAACATTACTAATGGTTCTGCCAGTAATTAAAAGCTCTTCTGGCCTCCCTTTCATTGGTAAAGCTTGTTCTGTTCAAAGTGCTTGCATCTGAACCACGGCACTGGAACCACATGGCTCTGGAGTTTGTAGGTGTAGAGAAGCTGGGAGCTCACCCTCGTTTGAGAACTGAGTAGACTGAACCTGAGCTGGGTAAACTCATTCCACTTCTGTCCCACCTGCTCATCAGACCCTGCAAATAAATACGTGTAAAGTCATCAAAACCAGTTTGAGATTAAGCAGCATGGTCCTTAGTTTGAAACTCAAAGTGATATAAGAAGGCTTAAAAATTACACATGAGATATTTTTAATATATATTTTTTTGAGACAGAATCTCACCCTCTTGTTCTCAGTAGAGTGCTTGGCATCACAGCTCATAGCAACCTCTAATTCTTGGGATTAGGCAATTCTCTTGCCTCAGCCTCCTGAGTAGCTGGGACTACAGGCTCCTGCCACAATGCCTGGCTATTTTTTTTGTTGCATTTTGGCTGGGGCTGGGTTTGAATCTGCCACCCTCAGGTATATGGGGCCAGCGCCCTACTCACTGAGGAATAGGCACCGTCCTATTTTTCATATTTTGACTAGACCATGTTACTCTCCATAGACCTCCATATTTCTGCCATTTAGTGAAACAACTCTCAGGGGAGATGTTTAGAGGCCATTATAAACCTTTTGGTTATCTCTGAGATATATATCTATTGTGATTTGGCAACACATTTATCTATGGGACATTTTGCTGGTCATCTCAACTTTGGGAATAAAGACCAAAAAGAATAAAAAAAAATTATTGAGTGCATTAATTGCACTCAATTGGTGCATTGGGTTTTCCAAGTCCTATAATTGAGTCTTAATAAGAGGAGTCTGCAAATTCAAGAAATAGTATTAATGTAATGCTGTTTGTACATTATCTTGAAGATGGAAGAATTTCTTGTTTATGGAAGATTATGGAAGAATCTTCCATTACCTTGATTATGAAAGAATTTAATGAATTTTTAGAAGCTGGCTAATAAATACACATTTTAATGACATAAAAAGGTGGAAATTTCGCATTATGTGAAAAAAATTACTAAAGTAGACTGACAGCAGATACATGACCTATTATTGCAGTCTATTTAGGTAAGCGCCAAAGCAGCTAGAATTGAAATTGAAGATGATTTTGGAAAGAGACAGCAATTAATGTTGATCCAGAAGTGTTTGTGTTTTGTTTTGTTGGTATTTTAAGTGATATTATTAAGTAAAAGGATTTTTGCACTATAAGCCTTGAGACTGCCCCCTATCCTACTGCAGCTGTGATGTAGGCCTGGAGGGGGATATAGTACACGTCTTTCATATACATTCTATTGCCATCCATGGAGCCCAATATTAAAACACATTACCTAGAAGTATTTGTGAACTCTTTTCAAACAAATAAAATAAAAACAAGATTCCTAAGCATCACTAACTTTACGTGGCATTGCCCAAAATAAAATTTTAGAACTATAAACTAATTTGGTTAAACCTGAGAGTTTACCATATGAGTTTGGACTGTGCCCAACTTATCTGAAGCCTAACTCTATTATCCACCTGGGCTGAGTCCTGGCTTCCCGGGAGCTTTGGCACTGAGGCAGGGGGCCTTGAGCTAATTAGTCACTTCTTGCCAGAGGCCAGGGATTAAATTATGTTTCCTGGAAACTGTATAACTCTATAGATCTCTTTCCAAAATCTCGTACCTCTCAACAGTGTCACCAATCTGCAAAGTTTCATGATATTTTTTTCTCACCAGTATTGGATTTCCTGGGCATAAAAGGAGAGTAGATATATGTTTGGATTGACATCAGGTTTGGAGGTACAGGAAAAAGAAAAAGCCAAAAGGAATCAATAGGTAAGTTAGAAATTGAAAGAAAAGAAAGTGGTGAATGAGAGAGGAAGATGGAGGAATGTGCTTACAGAGAGAGGTATTTGGAATTAAAAATTTAGAAGTAGAATCATCCTGAAATTAACAGGGGGCCATGGAAGTAGATTAGCAAGAGGCAGTAGAAATTTCACTGGATTTAGCAGAGAGAGCATTGCAGGTACAGATAATGGCTGTGTGGTCTACTTAGATGCTGTCAGTTGGCAAGAGGTATGGTGATTTAAGAAGATTCATATCCAGGTTGCAAAGTCTTCAGTAGTTGAGGAGAACATTCTAAAAGCTAGGTCCCCACCCTGCAGAGAGACAGAGAATGAAGGACTGATGGAGTTAGGTGTCCTGAGACTTTGTAGAGAGGGAGTTTTATAAGAGATTGGAAGGGAGTGAGGAGTCGGAATTATCCTGGTGAGTGAGTGATGGGAAACTGAACAGGCTTCACTTTAGGAAGGGGAGAAGAGGAGTGAGTTTGGAAAGAGCAGGTTTACACTCCGGGATGGTACACAACTGACATCCTGAATCCATAAGCCGTGTAAGGTCTGTTTTCCAGTTTAGACTTCCCACCATCCTTTACAGCAGAGTGGCGAAAGCTACAACTTGCAAATGAAGAGATCTGGTCACTTGGTTTTAACACCTTGTTTGAAAATCAGCAGCCTGAACCGGCAAGCCCGTCCTTCCCTGTCATGTCCCACAGCTGTGAATTCCCCAGTTAATTATACGTTGGGTAATGAGGACCTGCTTTTATCTGTACTAAATTTTAGTTTTAAGCTTTATTAATGGGCTTTCATTTTGGCACTGGTGGGAAAGGGGCAGTGAAGAGACCTATTAAATTTTCTCTTGAATTTTTATGTCTCTCCCTTCCTTCCAAATAGAATAACAAATATTTCTCCCTTTCTTTTCCTGGAATAATCTCTAGATCTCTTTTAACCTGGGGGGCACATCACCATTTCTGAAATGCAGGTGTGCCCCTTATTAGTTTTTGAGCTTCTCCCATGCCTCAGTTTCCCTCTTTGTAAAATGAGGGTAATAATGTTATATACTTCAGTCGGTTGTTATGAGATATAAATGAGCTAATATTTACAAAGCCGTGAGAAGACTGACAGTAGTAAAAGATCCAGGAACATGTCTGTTAAATAAAAATACTTAAAAAAAATACTTTGGAAACAAAACTTGCTGGGAATTTGACCACAGAAAACAGCAGCATAAAGCTACTGCTACTGACTAGTGTCATCTTCTTGAATGAAATGTTTTTTTTGTTTTTCTTGAAGCTCCCCATTGTGGCTTTACAGACTTGTGTATCTCCAGTGGAATCTTGTGAACAGATATATCCTCAGTATAAACTTCATAACTTCCTGTGCTGTCTCACACTTGTCCCAGCCCAAGATTAGGAATTTCAGTTAAAGTCTTAGAGTAGATTAGGAAGCCTCCTTCTGCTTTCACTGTGCTGTACTTAAACCTCTCCAGTCTAGTAGTTGGGCCATTAAAGGGCCTTAGCTGAACTTCATTGTCAATTCACTTCCTAACCAAACCTCTAACTCAATTAGCACTTATTTGACTGTCTAAATCTTTGACTGGAAGCACCCTGCCAGTTTGGGTGGGAGTTTTTGGTATGAAAGACACCCTTTTCCTGGGAACTCAGCCCAGACAAACCAATTCATTTCACACTTCTTTCCAACCTCCTACAAATGGGAAGCCAATCTTCATTCCAGTTCACATCTCGAGATTGCAGCCAGCAAGCTTATACAGCCCAACACCCCCTCCTTGAAGCTACTTGGTCTTTTTAAACTTATAATGGCTGTTGAGTGCCACTTTGTCTTTGGACAACCATTTCATTAAGAGAGCTCTCATGGTCTCTGGCAGTTGTCTCTTCTGGGGAGAGCAACATTTTTGAAGATGATGTTTGGATCCCTCTTAACACCATTTTATAACTTGAGTGCAGAAGATTGTTGAGCAAACAAGTACAGCCTTCAGTTTTGTACTAACTTTTTATGACTGATGAATTCAGTGACCTTCTACTTAGGCTTTGATCTTAATTATTTTAAATATCATAGGGTCTGATTCACAAGGCAGTAACGGCGAGTCATTATTCCCAGCGTGATTAGTCTAGGTTAGAAATTAGCTTTGAGGCCCCCCGGCACTATGCTCTAATACTTTCTGAAATGGAACACCTGTGTAATAACTGCCCAATCATTGGGTTAAATCAATCTCTAATTTAATGAGCTCTGACTTCACATATTTGTCATGATCTTTTAGAGTTAAATATATATGCATAGTTTTGAATTTTCCAGGTTGTACAATTTTATGCATGATCAACTGGTGTGACTTATTGCTACTAATTTGTGTGAGAAGGTTTTGCCTAGATGAGCATCTGTAAATTGAAAAAAAATCAGTCTTTAAAAGGAACAAGACAGAAATGCACACTAGCCTATATAGACATGAAGTTACTCTCCAAAATGTAAAGAACAGCAGTAGAATGCCCTCGTGATTTCTCCTAAGAAACTCCGGAGTCAGCTCAGCGCCCATAGGACAGTGGTTACAGTGGCAGCCACATACACTGAGGCTGGCAGGTTCGAACCTGGCCCAGGCCAGCTAAACAACAATGACAACTGCAACACAACAAAAAATAGCTAGGTTTGTGGTGGTGCCTGTAGTCCCAACTACTTGGGAGGCTGAGACAAGAGAATCTCTTAAGTCCAAGAGTTTGAGGTTGCTGTGAGCTGTGACGCCATGGCACTCTACTGAGGGTGACATAGTGAAACTGTCTTAAAAAAAAAAAGAAAAAAAGAAAAAGAAACTCTGGAGTTACAATGCATGTTCGATTTTTAGCATTTATTCTAGCAGTTCAAGATTCTACATGGCCAATTGCTATGTAGTAAGTTTGTCTTTCATTTTTTGGTCTCAGGACTATGAGCATCACTTGGGGGCTTATAATTGCAGAATCCTAGGCCAACCCAACTAGAACCTGCCTTTTAATAAGATCCTCAGGGGATTTGCAGTTAAAGCAAAGTTTGAGAAACACTGATTAGCTCACTCCAAGGTGATGTTAAATTCTTCCCCTATGGGTGGTATTTGAGGACAAAATTCCTAGAGAGATCAGATCACATAATATTAACAAAAGCAAATGGCATGTGCATTTTCAACAACATCAGACGATCCTGACTCCAGCCATTTTTCATCAAGGCCAATCCTTTTCTAAGCCCAGTCAGTTGTTGTCTAGATTATTACAAGGACCTGCTAAGTAGTGTTCCTTCTCCCACATTGTGTGTGCTACTCTCTCCAGCTGTAGCACTCAGCCACAGCCTGTGCCTCGCGTAGCAGAGGAAGTGCTTTGACTCTTGAGTTAGATCCAGCCCTCTCTGCTGAAAACTCTTTACCGGCTCCCCATGTTACTCAAAGTTCAAGCAAAACTTCTTTGTTACACATGGGTATAGTCTACCCAAGCACTAGAGCCAATGAATGCTCTTAGAATCAGCGACTTCTTCCTGGAGTGGGTGGATATTGGACATCAGCACTGTGATAAATGCATGGAAGACGTGCAGTGTGGGCAGGGTACAGCGGACTTAGCACTTAGCCCAGTGTTTCAGGGAAAGGAACTGATGGATCATCTTCCTCTAATCACATGTCAATACAAAGTTACTTTCATTTCCTTAAGTCTTTGAAACCACTACCAGGGCTGATATTGCTAAACAAGGGCAGGGATTGCCACTGACTGCCTACTTTCTGCTCAGACTACTAGGAAATCAGGTTTGTGGAAGGGAAGGGAGGAATGTTGCAAGAGAGAGTTGGAGGTGTTATACCTAAAATTTGCTGCTACTGCTGCTGCTGGCAAAACAGCAGGGGAAACCCACACTTTCTCATGCTGATAGAATTTTCTCTTGTTACCCCTGTTACCTTCCTGCTTGCTACATAGTTTTTTTTTTTTTTTTTACATTTTCTATCTACTTTCTTTTTCATCTCTATTTTCCTTCATACCTTCCTCATGTACCCTTGAATTGCTAACCTTGTTCAATTAAGTCTTTATATTCCCCTTTCTTATTTTAATAAAAATTGAGGTTATTATTCCTATTTCTTTAAGTATATTCTCTAACTCTCAAAAATGAATTTTTTTAGCAATTTTAATAGATATAAAAAGAGGAAAAATCTCATTTCTGCCTGAATATTCAATAGCATCTGTACAAATACTACTCAATGAGTCCATTCATAGGAACACCTGTCTGTGACCAGTAACCTTCTACTAGCCAAAGTTTTTGCTTTGGTTTGAGCAAACTCAATCCAAAATCGTTTGAGCATTATGAAGATTGTTTTGTATATTGTATTGTCACAGATGGCAACAGCATCTTCCATCCACATGTTATAGAATCTTGAGACTGTGACATTGCCATTAAGAAGTGGAAGTCCATGTCTCATTTCCTTGAAACTGACTGGGTCCCTGTAACTGTGTCAATGAATGAATGTGTTAGGTGACTTCTGAGGGTATGTTTATAAAAATACTGTGGACTTAGAACATCTTGGATGTTTACCAAACAGCCCATGATTGGGCTGCATTGAGGGGGTTCTTATCTTCTGGCTAACCCCAGATAAGCTCCCTGCACATCCAGAGAACCTGAGACAGACACATGAATTAGCCTTTGTTGAATTGGCTCCTCTAGCCCTCAGCTGAGCCATGCTGGAGCAAAGATGAGCCATCCCTACCAAATTCTCCTAAATTGCATATTCATGAGCTAAATATATAATTGTTATTGGAATCTACTAAATTTTAGGATGTTTTATCATGCAGGAATAGACAATGATATATATTTGCATATGGTAGAAATTTATTTTTGAATTTAGCCAAAGAGGTTGAAAAACACTTAATGATTAAACAACTGGTATTCACTTATGTTAAAATGGGGACCACCCACAAAAAAATAGGCACTGCCTTACTTTTCTGAAGCATTTACTTTCCCCCAGGGACATAATTTGAATGTAAACTCCCTGGAACTTTTCCCAGGATTAATTTTCTAACAGCATATCCCATGAGGATAAATGATGCTCTGATGTTCCCAGACCTATTTCAGACTCCTAGAAGCAATGATGTCAGCCCTCGAGATGCTTCCCATCAGGAATGAAGGAAGCAAGTGTGAATTCTAAGCTCAGTCATAGCCATCATGTGGGCAGCTCAGTCAAGAGACAGGTAGTGGCTTAAATGAGACATATTGTAAAAGTTAGCAAGAGCCCCTAAAGAACTTGGATAACAACTAAGTCGAAAGAAAGTACAGTAGAACCTCATAGTTGACCACCTCCCTAAATTGACCACCTCTGTGAGTTGACCTAATTTTCATAGACCAGAAGTGCACCACAAGTACATATCAGTATAGTAAGCCTGGCGCCTTATATTGACCACCTCCCTATGTTAACCAGTTTCTTCTTAGGGTGGTCAACTTACAGAAATTCTACTATATATTAAGAACCATCTTCTGACCTCATGAGCTCAGGGATTCAATGTACTAGAGTGGGACTAGTGTTAAGAACCTCTCTGGGCAGAGACAGTGCTCGATGCCATGCAGCAGCTGGCAAAGTCCATCCACCCAGAGGTAAGGCCTTACCCGGCATCTGTAATCCAGCCTCTCTTAGAGCCAGGCTGAGCCAGGCAGCCTGAACTGTGGTTCAGAATAGCGCCCTCAATATAGAGGGGAACTGGACCACCCGCTAGTGAGGAAATCAAAGCCAGCTTCCCCCTGGGGATAAGAGTGTTAACATTTATGTTGTTGATCTACTTATTGCATATTATTGTCCAGAACAATACTTCTCAGACTCTAAAAAGTAAAATGGAAAAGTAAATCACAGTAAAGTGATAGTCGTCTATCACTTTATAAGCTATTTCCTAAGATGTTGGCCATGACTATAATTTTTTCCTTAATGCTTTACTGATTTAGGCACATGCACTCAATAACTAATTTATGTGTGCCTTAAAAATTGCAAAGGCTCAATTTTGTTATAGAATCTCAAAAGCTTTGGCGAGGTCATCCCTAGAGTAAATGGTTTATAGAAGTGGAGGAAGAAAAAAAGCAGATAGCAGAGGCGTGCTGCAGAGGACACCACCTGACAACTCTATGGTAAAAAGAGGCTTGAGGGGTGGGGGCGGCGCCTGTGGTTCAGTGGGAAGGGCACTGGCCCCATGTACCGAGGGTGGCGGGTTCAAACCAGGCCCTGGCCAAACTGCAACAAAAAATAGCCAGGCGTTGTCGTGGGTGCCTGTAGTCCCAGCTACTCAGGAAGCTGAGGCAAGAGAATCATCTAAGCCCAGAAATTGGAGGGTGCTTTGACCCGTGACATCACGGAACTCTACCAAGGGTGATAAAGTGAGACTCTGTCTCAAAAAAAAAAAAAAATTTAAAAAGTAAAAAAAAAAAAAAATAGAAAAGAGGCTTGGGGAAGCATCTTGTCAACCCTAGGAACGTGCTGAGATGTCCTTGAGAACAATTTGGGGCAGTTCAGTCCTGATGTGGGAGAAAATAAAAAAAAAAAAAGAAAAAACTCAGGAATGTGTCTTCTGTCTTCTTTCCTGTCATATCTCCAACAATTAGGGTGATCAATGCCTGGTGGATCATAAGTATTCAAAAATATTTATGAAGAAATGAGCACACAGCATACACAAGCCCTATAGCTTTCATAGCACATCTCCTGGATAAATTCAGACCATTGTCCCTGAGTCTCAGGCTTTGGAAATCACCTTCTAAAGTCTCTCTGGCTTTTTCTTTAGAATTATTAGTGATTACTAATAATTTCAATTACTCTATTTTAGTAGAAGAGTAAGAAACCGCTTCTTTAGAAATCTTCGTCAATATTAGAAAAGAATATTAGAAAAGAAAAAAATTATTTTGATTATCTTCTAACTAATTGGATCTTCCAGATGCAATGGAATGAAGACTGTGGATTCTAAGACATAAAACTCAAAATTTTCCCAGCCCATGGCCCCCTATAAAGACCCTTTCCTTTCCTGTTTAAAGAAATATAGGTTATAACCCTGTACCATTAGTTTGGGATCCTTAGCCTTCTGTTGTGGAGGTTGCTTCCTCTTGTTTCAAATGTCCAAAGTGTGGAGACCTGCCCACCTCCCTTAAATAAAGAAAAACAGAAGTTAATTCACTGGAGCGATCTAAGGACATGGCCAGGTTACAGCTTCCCGGGGGCAAGGAAACTCGACTCTCTCTTTAATAAGCAGATGTTTGACCTTAGTGACATCCACTTACCACTTTTACTTTCTCATTTGAGGCCCTGGGAGATGGGTTTCCTCTCTTTCCTAACAGATATTTTATGAAATTTCAAGCATACACAATTCCTCAGGAGAAAGAACAGGTATAAAAATGAAGCGGGGCATCTTGTGATTTAGGTTGTATGTTGTGTTGTAATGTTCATAAATCACCCTCTTAAATTAAATAATGTTGGCCTTAAGGCTCCATATTTCGTGAAAAAAAGAATCCATTCACCTGCTCATTTCTTCCCAGCTCCAGGAAGATTCAAATGTGTAAGACCTGATTCTGTGCCTGATTTCAGCTGTGGCATACTCCACACAGGTCCCCAGAGGGTGCCCATGCGATGTAGCTCAGCTGCCCACAAAATAGATAGATCAACTCATTTCTCAACTGGCTTTTCCTCATGTCCTAGTTCATATTACTGGGATAATTCCTGCTTCCTGGCATTATCTCTTAAGTGAGCTACCTGAACAAAAGTCCTTATCTCAAGCTTTCCTTTTGGGGGAACATAAAGTAAGAAAAACTGCCCTACACAAAGGCACAAACAGTATTGCAACTTTCATATGAATCACATAGTGAGCTGTATGTTGATTATCCAGGTCTCCCGAAGAAAACCATCTGATTTGTAATGTTGGCCAATTTCTGGGTGCAAATACTCCAACTGTGGCTAATTCAGCTATCAATCAGATATTATGAAACTCAGAGAGAGAAGGGATGTCTGTGCCATCAGCTCTCCAAATGTGCGCTGATTCCAGTACACCATTGTTAGGACCCAGATCAGCATATTTTCATAGCTGACCATCAGGAAATATTAAGAGTGTGGGTACTATTAATGTTCTGTTTTCTGTTAGATGCCCTAACACAGTACACTATATATTGCTTTATTTTAAGCATTTAAAGAGTGCTTGTTTTATTAAGATACCTATATTCAGAACATCAGTCACTGATATTGGGAAGTGCCTTTGTCTGATCATGTTGTCTATTCATCTCCCCAGAGGGTAACGAGTGACACAATCCTGGTGGGATAATAATGTAGTGGTGGGCAAGGTGTAGAGAAAGCCAGAATTGGAAGCACCTCTGGGTCTGTTATTAATCCTAGGCCTGAAGGGGTAAGAGGAAGGTATAGTCTTTAGACCCAAGGACAGGAAGAGCTGTCCACAGCTCCTGGACAGGGGTTGAAAGTTGGCAAAAAAAAGCCAGCCCACATAACTCCCCAGGAGGCTATACGGAGAAATTATTCTTCACTACTCTTCTGCTTCCTTCCAATCTCCTACTTAGGCAATCCATTGGCAAAACTGGTCTTCAGAAGCTTACTATGAGGTTCTAGTAGAATCTGCACACCCCTTTGAACCTTAGAAGAGTCACTGTCTTGACATAAGAACACATTTTCACAAACGGACTAATCGAGGCCCTAAGAGTTAGGCTACAATAACGTTAGTTTGCAAAAGGAAATAATAATAGCCCTTGGTGCTGTTAGAAGTGATCCGTGGAAGTGGTACCAGAGGCAGAGCTGATGGGCTTCTGGGAAAGCTGTGCTCTAACTAATGAAATTACCACAATTGAAGTTGGAAGGTTGGTTTAGTTTGCGAAAAGCGGAAAGTTACGAGGTGAAAATGCCAGGGAACATTCTGAAGGAAATCCAAGGGAAAGGTGTCTAGACAATATTAAGGAGTGGCTGGACAACACTGTCAACTGGTGACACAAATAACTATCCGTGAAGTTAGTGGCCCAAAGTGGTTGCCATAGATACTCCTGGAATGGAACAATGGGGTTTCTAGCAATGCTTTCTTTCCAATATATTAAAAGGTTTGAAGGAAATCCTCTTGATTTTATTTTCAATTCTTGATTGCCGACCTATCCATGTGGAAGGTCCTAGGTTTTAGAATACGGACCTGGGACCAGAATTCTACCCTGGCCTAGATTTTCACTTTATTTTTCTTTTTTATCTTTGGTCAACAGGTTCAGAGAAACTACAAAGTCCAACACTTGGATTTTGATCTTTAGAATTGCTTCCCATTAGTGAGAGTGTGGGGATAGGCAGTAAGGTGAAGAAGGTTTGCTTTAAATAAAATCTTTTGGAGGAATATCAATTAAGTGAACCAGCAGTGGTAAGCCTTCACTTGGAGTCACTGAATTTATGGCAGCTGAAATTTCTATCTGAATTTCAGTCACTGTTGCTCACTGCAAAGGCTGGGAAATAGAGTATACCACAGCGTGGATGGTGCCTGCCAATCTGCCACTCTGCACAGTCCCTCCTTCCACAGACCAGGGACCATAGTTTCCATATAGCATTTTTCTTGGGAGTGCTTGGTATGTAGTTTAACCTTATCTTTATAACCAAGAGGTAGTAAGAGGATGGTAGTTTACTGAACAAAAGAGCAAGAGAGTTTATCAGGATGCATTTGGGTTATAATTAAGAGAAAACCAACTGAAGCTGGTTTAAATACTATAGGGTCATGTTGTTTTCACTCCTGGAAAATTCACGAGCTTCAGGGTTGGTTTGTTCAGGGTTCAGGATCCTCTTCTCAGTAAGTGTCTCTGCTCTTCCTTTTTTTGTGTGTCTTTGTTCTCATGGTACCACAATGGCTGCTATGTCACAAAGTCCATATCTTGCTTTGCCTGGAGCATGTGATTGCCTGGAGCAATCCTCAGGGAATTCTTGAAGGTCACTCTGATTATATCAATTTAAGTCACACACTCACCCCCAAATCAATCTGGGTCAGAGAAATGGATGTTGAAAATAAATCTTCACCCCCAAAGTCTGTGCCTCTGGTCACTTTCATAGGAAGGGAAGCACGGAGAGATTACCAGGACTTCTGCTGATTGAAAGAATGACTGAAAGGAGAAGGTATGACAATAGCAAAGTTAGTTTTATTCTGTAGCTAGTTTGGGAAATACCAAAACTAAAGGCAATATGACTGACATAATTCAAAATGGTTATATCAAACAATAAGAAAATATTTGGTGCCATCACCTGTAACCTGTTTGTTCATGGGTGTGTAAGTTTATTTTTCTGAGTCTGTTTTTTTTTTTTTAACTGTAAGGATTATAATTACTGTGCAGAGTGTTATTGATGATTAATGAAGATAGTGTTTCTAAATTTCCTACTGTAGGATCTGGCATAAAACAGACACAAAAATGAATGGTAGAATCAGTGGTCAAAATAACTCACTGCTACTAATTTTAGTATGTTTTGTGTACTCCCCACCTGGTAGTTATTACTGTGTTTTAGAGTTGTTTTGACAATTATAAAAGACAATTTTTCTAAAGAACATAGAATAAGTGGGTACATGATTAATATTAGGATTAATAATAATTTATTTAATTTTATAGGACATCTAATTAGTATCCATCCATAATAATTTATTATTCATTTTCCATTTTACATAATTCCAAGGTGCTAATTTAAAGAATAGCACTTCCTTAAATATTTAAATTTAATAATGGCAGCTTATAAGGTATGTCTTACTACCATGTGGCTCTCTACTATAGTCATTGCAAAAGGCCAATAAACAAACAGTGCATTAGTGATGGTTATGATTCACTATTATTATTTGCTAATAGTTGTTAATAAAGGTTAACTCTTCATATGTATTAATTTGTTTACAGTGCTGCGTAATTTCCTCCTTTTGATATTAAGCACCTAATTCATGCAATGTTATTAGTAAAGGTTAACTCTTCATATGTATTAATTGGGTGTTTACAATGCTGTATAATTTCCCCCGTTTGATATTGAACACCTAATGTATGCAATGATCTGACTTTTGGGAGGGCAGTAGTCAGTCAGCCATGATTGGGTTCAGGGGCCAAGGTCTACTTTTGGTAATGCCTTGGTTGGTAGTACTTTTAGTTATGTTCTAAAGGGTTTAACTTCAGCATTGTTATTCTAGTAAGCTGCTTTTAAAAACTCTGAGGTCTTAGTGGGTCAGATGAAAGTTGTGCAGGAGGCAGCATTTAGCATATTTATGTTTTGAGTTGCCCTGCCTTGCACCACTCAAAATTGTGGTCTATATGCTTATTTACAGCCTTCCACATTCACATATGCAATCCTGGACTCATTCTTGCTTGTTGACTATTTATCTCCACTACTTTTATTGTTTAATTCTTACAGCAAACCTGTTTAGTTCCAACTGTTTTCTTTGTTTAAAAGCCTTTATCACAATCAATGATTAACTGCAGCATTATCATTCAGGTGATTGTTTCTCTAATATTTTCTACACATTTCTTCCAAGGCTTCTCTGGGTTCTTATCCAAGTTTCAACTGTTTTAATACATCCTAAAACATTTAAACCTTTGCTAAAGTCTCAGAAACACAATTATTTGATGAGTTAATAAATGATTAGAAACTTAGAAGATTCTTAAAAATAGTTTGTTTTATTTTAAATTTCAAATAAAGACATGAGTTTGCTGTTAAATATTAGAAATTCTAATTTTTTAGAGATTACGTAAATGTTTAGAAATGCATACCATTCTTAGTAAATAATGTCTGTCACCTTTAAACATTAACATTTATCAATGAGCAGACTTGTTTGTTTGTTTGTTTGTTTGTAAGCAATAACCATATATTTAGATATTTGTTTGCTGGCATCTTCATGTGAAAATTACTCCTACTGGCTGGGCAAGGGGATCACACCTGTAATCCTAGCTCTCTGAAATGCGGAGATGAGAGGATTGCTTGAGCTCGGGAGTTCAAGACTAGGCAAGAGTGAGATCCTATCTTTACTAAAAATAGAAAAATTAGCTAGGCATTATGGTGGGCACCTGTAATCCCAGCTTCTGAGGGTGTTGAGGGAAGAGAATCCCTTCAGCCAGGAATTTGAGGTTGCTGTGAGCTAGGCTGATGCCATGGCACTCTGACTCTGCAAGAAAGAGAAAGGAAAAGAGAAGAAAAGAGAAAAAAAGAAATTATTCCTATTGAATTTTAAGAACATACTGGCATATACATATATTTATTCCCCTTACAGGTTGTAGGTGAAATGAGAACATTTTTGCATTTAGAATGCATAAATAAACACATTTTTTAAAATTTGATCACCAGGCGGCACCTGTGGCTCAAAGAAGTGGGACACTGGCCCCATATGCTGGAGGTGCCAGGTCCAAACCCAGCCCCAGCCAAAAACTGCAAAAATAGGAAAGGAAAAAAATACTTGATCATCAATGAAATGAAATTTGGAAAGCAAATTTCACTTTGACACTGGAAAGCAATGAGATAGATTATCAAAAAAGATAGTAGTTTTTCCAAAGAATATGTTTCAGAATAAAGTATGCCTTATAGAATATCAGAGTTTATTTCCAAGATCAAACCATTAAATAAGAAAAGGACAAAAAGCATCCTAGTGCTGTTGAAATGATGGCTCCAGGAAGACTAAGAATTTTCTTTGTAGGCAGCAGCAAGATGAACCACAATTATTTGCCATCAGAAAAAAAGGAATAACAGAAAAGTACTGAAGGATCAGGACCTCCAAACTCACTTAATACTGAGTTAAAAAAACAATATCTCTGAAAATCTCTCTGGAGATTGAATATGATGCATCTGATAAAGGAAGTTTTTTCATTCTCTAATTTGTTTCATTAAAAATAGAACAACAGGGCGGCTCCTGTGGCTCAGCGAGTAGGGCGCCGGCCCCATATACCGAAGGTGGCGGGTTCAAGCCCAGCCTCGGCCGAACTGCAAAACAAAAAAATATACGGGCTCTGTGGCGGGCGCCTGTAGTCCCAGCTACTGGGGAGGCTGAGGCAAGAGAATCGCTTAAGCGCAAGAGCTGGAGGTTGCTGTGAGCAGTGTGACGCCACCGCACTCTACCAAGGGTGATAAAGTGAGACTCTGTCTCTACAAAAAAAAATAGAACAACAGGGCGGCACCTGTGGCTCAGGGAGTAGGTAGCCGGCCCCATATACCAGTGGTGGTGTGTTCAAACCCAGCCCCGGCCAAACTGCAACCAAAAATAGCTGGGCATAGTGGCAGGTGCCTGTAGTCCCAGCTACTGGGAGGCTGAGGCAAGGGAATCACCTAAGCCCAAGAGCTGGAGGTTACTGTGAGCTGTGACACCATAGCACTCTATGGAGGGCGTCAGAGTGAAACTCTGTCTCTAAAAAGAGAAAAATAGAACAGCATAATAATGAGAGAATAAATAAAGCTAAAATGGCAAAGTAAATGAAATAAGATTAAAATAAAATCATCTTTTTTTTTTTTATAGAGACAGAGTCTCACTTTTTCGCCCTCGGTAGAGCGCTGTGGTGTCACAGCTCACAGCAACCTCCAACTCCTGGGCTTAGGCGATTCTCTTGCCTCAGCCTCCCGAGTAGCTGTGACTACAGGCACCTGCCACAATGCCCGGCTGTTTTTCTGTTTTGCGGTTCGGCCGAAGCCTGGTTTGAACCCGCCACCTTCAGTATATGGGGCAGGCACCCTACTCGATGAGCCACAGGCGCCACCCAAAATAAAATTATCTTTATAGAGCATATCATCATTATAGATTATATAATACATAATTTCATGTGCTTGAAATCAGAATTTTCTTGTCTAAAAAATTTAGATTCATCTGAAAATGTGTTCTGCTTGGAGACTATAAATATTGTATTTATAGTTGTTGGTCTTGTACATTTAGCACCAGACCCATCGCTATACTATGGGTTCAAGGGAAAATAAATTATACTTACAAGCTGGTCCTATCGATTATCATTTTAGGCAATGTAATGAGGAAATTAGGTTGTGTTTATTCATTTGTACCCAGAGCTATCAGATGTGTGTTGACCAATTTCTAAATATTAAAGAGAAGTTTTGTCTCTATGGATTTGAGATAAATTACTCAGGAGGTTTATGTAAATAGTATAGTACTCTTTCTCTTTGCCAGTGAGAATGGAAAGACCACTTGTCCTGAGTTCTTGGTGGGACAGGCAAAATTGCTTTATCTATCTGAATCTCAGTTTCTTCATCAGTAAAATGAGGTGGTTAAAGCAGATTATGTTTGAAATATCCTTCTACTTCAAATTTTAACCACAGAGGGCCAATTAGCAAAGCAGAAGTTCTTCATTGGTAGTGCCCTTCACATGGGGAGGGTTGGTTCATGGACCCCAATTGCTCTTCTTGTCTTATTCCTGTGCATGAAGACGCAATTGAAATGATATATAGAAAAGTGCTGGACACGGTGCAGCACAACTTTGGTAAGCCTGCATGAAACTAGAACACAGGAAGCTTGAAGCTCTTTCTGGAACTTTCTTTGAGAAGAAAGACAGTGCCTTGGTCTCCTTATGAATCAGTTACAATAAGGACAGGAACCCCAATTAACTTTGAACTCCCCATCTTCAAACAATTTTCACTCCAAGCACAAGCATAATCACTTTAGGTATTTGACCAAAATTTTCTAGGTGCATTTATTGCTTTAGAATTTTCATCAGTATTAACCTCAGCTTACTATATACAGTTGAAATGTATATTTCCAATGAAATGAAAAATTCCCTTGGTAGGAAAGGTTCCAGGACCTCCCTCAGATGCCAAAATTTGTGGGTGCTCAAACCCCTTATATAAAATAATGTAGTATTTTCATATAACTTACACATATCCTCCCATGGACTTTGAATTGTCTTTACATTACTTACACTGTGTAACACAATGTAAATGCTATGTAAATAATTGTTATACTGTATTGTTCTGGAAATAAAACTAAAATAATAAATAATGTATCTCGTGAGAGACAAACATAAGGTAAAACAACAAGGGAGTTTGAAAATGAACAGATGGAAAAACTTCCTACAGAAAAAAATCTAAAATTAAAAAAAGGCATGGCAATACTACCAGAAAGAAATAATTTGAGACAAAAAGAATTGATAGAGATAAAGATGAATAGTAGATAATGTAATCTGAAGATGTAATAACCATAAATTTATATGTACTTGACAGTGCAGCAAGAAAAACAATGGACAAATTGACAATTATATAGGGATTTTTTTTTTGGCCAGTGGTGGATTTGAACCACCAGCTCCAGCATATCGGACTGGCGCCTTACTCACTGAGCCACAGGCACCACCCTATATAGGGATATTTTTAAACACATCTCTCAGAAACTGACAAATCAAGCAAAGAAAAGATTATCATGGGTATAAAACCATACCCTTGAATTGGTAATTACCTCTGTTATTCTTTTTTAAAATCAATTTTATTGAAGTATACTTAGTGTTAAATGCACGGAACTTAATTGCACTAATTGGAGTATTCTTTGATGTTGTTGAATGTATTAGTAGTTCATTCCTTTTTATAGCTCAGTAGATATATATATGGATTTATTGCTATTTGTCTATTCCTTTATCTGTTGATCAACACTGGGATTGTTTCCGGAATTTATTATGAATAAATACAAGTCTTTTTACAGAAATATGCATTTATTTCTTCTTGATTAAATACCTAGGAGTAATGCTAGATAGTATGGTAAGTATAAGTTTAACAATATAAGAAACTGCTAAACTGGTTTTCAGTTTATTTTATATCCTGTGGATCAATTTATGAGAGTTCCATTATTCTAGATACTTGTCAACACTTGTTTCAATCATTCTAGTGGTGTGAAGTAGTATCTAGTAATTTTAATTTATATTTCCCTGATGTAAATGATTTTGATGATGCTCCCATATGCTTATTCAGTCAAATGTTTTATCAAAAGACTCAAGCCCCTTGCCCATTTAAAAATAACTAAGTGTGAGTTGTCTTATTATTAAGTGGAATGAGATTTTTATAAATTTTGGAAATATCTGTGGCAGGCAGAATGGCTTCAAAAATATCTCTATGTTCCAATCCCTGGATTCTGTATACATGGTATGTTATAAGGCCAAAGGAATTTTGCACATAGAACTAAGATTAGAGATCTCAAAATAGGGATATTAATCTGGGGTTATTTGCATAGACCTAGGGTAATCACATGAGCTCTTAAAAGTAGAGAACTTTCTCTGTTTAGAAGAAGAAGACATGAGGAAGAAGAAAAAGACAGACAGATTTGAAGCCTGAGACATACTCAATTAAGCATTGGTGTTTTAAAGATAGAGATGACAATGTGACAAAAAATATGGGCAGCGTTAAAGAGATGAAAGAGGCTTCTGGTTGACAGCAGGCTAGGAAATGAGAACTTTAGCTTCACAGCCTCAAGGAATTGAATCCTGCCAAAAACCTGAATGGGCTTGGGAGTGGATTCTCCCCTGCAGGCTCCAGATAAGAGCACAGGGTGGGGGTGGCTGACACCTTGTGAGACAGAACAGAGGATCCAGTGCAGCCCAGCTGGACTTCCAATCTACAGAGCTGTGAGATGATAAATTTCTCTTGCTTTAAGTCTCTACCTTTGTGTTACAGCTGCAAGAGAAAACTAATTGAAGTCCTTTGTCAAGTAACAGCAAATCGTAAATATTTTCTTTCAATGTGGGTTCAACTTTTCATTTTCTTAATGATGTCTTTTGAGGAAGAGCAGGTTTAAATTTGTGTGAAGTCCAATTTATCACTCCTTTTTCCTTTTTTCTTTATTAGTCCTATTTTGTTCTTGGGAAATTATCTCTTACTTTAAGTCTTTTCTTGCAGGAGATTTTGGGCTTTTTCAAAGTTGTTAAGCTTTTTTACACATCCTCAGAGTTGTTCAAAGATAATCAAAAGCGTATCAGATTGTTGATCAACCTGGGTTCCTAAGTATCATACCTACATTTATGGGCCATAGTTTCCAAATACACAAAATAATTAATTCTTCTTCATTAATTTTTCCCAAACCTATTTTTTTGTTATAAAATCTCTTAATTTTGTAGTGAGTTATTTCAATTCTAACAGAAAGTAAATTATCTTCCATGTATATTTCCCTCCATTCTTGTTTACTGACTCATACAACGCGGCAGACTTCTCCTACGAATATAATATATCTTTCATCTTTATTATTGCCCTGAAGGATAGGTATTACTGACACTACATGTAAATGTAATCTTGGAACTTATTTAAGTATTTATTTAAAGGAAAACACAAACACCTGAAAATCTACTGTTTTGGTTTTCACCATTTTCCAACTCCAATTTCCATGTTAATGTCTATAGAATTCTCCTTAGAGTAGAGCTTTACCTGTTTTTATGTGGCAAATAATTAAATTCTGATAACAAAAAAAATTGGATACTAAGATCTTCCCAATGTTTAAGCATAAAACTATAGCAAAATTTAATTATGAGAATATTGCATGGTTCTAAAGTAAATACACTTTAAACAAGGAGAAAAATAGTAAATATATAGTGAAGTCAGTTAATACCTTGACAGTGAAATAATATAGTAACAAAGATAACAATGTAACATCAAAATATCATAAATGTAGGGTATATGGTTATTTCTCACCCGTAGGTGTGACACCCAGAGAAAGACAGAACATTATATGCAATATTCCAACTGCAAATTCATAGCCTAAATCTAAACATGCGGGTGTGTCAGACAAACTCCAAATGAGGAACGTGAAATTTAAAAATATATATATCCTGGGTAGTGCCTGTAGAGTAGGGTGCCAGCCCCATATGCTGGAGGAGGCAGGTTCAAACCCGGCCCCAGCCAAAAACTACCAAAAAAAAAAAAAAAATATATATATATATATATATATAAATTGTGGTACATGTATACCATGGAATACTATGCAGCCTTAAAGAAAGATGGAGACTTTACCTCTTTTGTGTTTACATGGATGGAGCTGGAACATGTTCTTCTTAGCAAAGTATCTCAAGAATGGAAGAAAAAGTATC